>JAJIYU010017985.1:0-11488 GCA_030144865.1 Tinospora cordifolia | reverse complement strand
GATTTATTTAAGGTGGAAGTGATTTCTAACTTTTACTTCTTTATTTCAATTTAAGTAAGTCTTGCATATGTGATGATGTTTTGAAGTTAAATGATTGAATATATGTTTTGATTTATTTGATGTGCCATGAATATACATGTTATGCATGTTTAGAAATTAAGAGTAATGATGCATGATATGCTTGAATTGTGCCATGAATAAATATTTGATAGTTCATGTTATGTACATGTTGCATCAAAGGTTTAATCTGATATTGTGTATTTTATCACTAAGAAAAGATTAAATAATGATTCAATCCACGTAGCGGCACGATGATGGACTGCATAGTGTCATCGTGTGTGTTCCACCCCCGATCCAGCTTGGCAGCTAATTTTTTATGATTTTGAACTGGGTTTCCAAGAGTGATCCCACTTCATAGATATGAGGTTTGAGTTTCCAAGAGTGATTCTCTCTCCCAACGATGTGGAACACAGAGATTAAACTCTTTCGCTCTGAATGTCAACCATAAACAAGAAATTTATTTGAATCGCATAATGTACAAAAGTTTTTGATATGCTTGGTTTGTTTGAATTGAAATAATGATTTAAATGTTTAGAAAGATCCATTGGGCTATGTGCTCACCCTTCTTTCTATTTTTTAGGTAATTGATTTATATGAAGACCATGAATATTAGTTAGGTTCTTTTATTTAAAAAGATTTTTAATTTCTATGTAAGGGCATGTTGCCTAAGTTTTGAATCTTCCGCTGTAATAGTTTTTTTTCTTCAAGATCAAATTATGTACTCAATTTTATTAAATTAATTGAGTTTATGAATTTCAGTTATTTCTTATATTATTGTCTTATCAAATTCTAAAATTTAAATTATGTACTGTCAAATAAAGTTAAAGCATGAAATAATTGAAATGGAAAGTGATGCAAGTTGTGTACTTATAAATGTAACACCGACCCGACTCGCCATTTGGTTTAGTCCACTGTCAAGAGAATGGTGGTCATGTCCAATGCTTAAAGATGCGGGGGTTGGGGTGTTACATATTCATAGATGACATTTTAATCTACTCCAAGTCAGAGGCTAAACACCTAGAACACTTGTAGATAGTGTTGGAGACCCTTAGAAGGCATCAATTATATGTCAAGTTCGACAACTATGAGTTTTAGATGAAGACGGTCAAGTTCATTACCTACTTAGTATTAATAGAACGCATCTTTGTAAACTTGAGAAGGTGGAAGCGATTATGGATTGGAAGCAACCTAAGATAGTTATAGAGATTAGCAGCTCCTTAGGTCTGGCTGGGTACTACAGAAGATTCATCGAAGATTTCTCCAAACTAGTAAAACCTATGACCAAGCTAACCAAGAAGGGAGTTAAGTTCGATTGGAATGAGAAGTGTGAACAATTATTCTGAGAATTGAACAAAAGATTGACAACAACTCCTGTCCGAGTAACTCCAACATATTGATGCCTCGTTGAGTGGACTTGAAGCAGTGTTGATGCCGAAAAGACGAATAGTCACTTACACCTCGCAACAACTGAAGGTCCACGAAAAGAATTACCCTACTTATGACTTAGAATTAATGGCCATTGTATTTGTCCCAAAGATTTGGAGACGCGACCTTTATGGTGAAAAACACAATCTATTTTTAGATGATAAGAGCTCGAAGTACATTTACACCCAGAAATAGTTGAACCTTAGGCAACATATGTGGATGGAGTTCCTCAGGGAGTATGATTTCAAAGTAAACTACCATATGGGGAAAACCAATGTGTAGCTGATGCCTTAAGTAGAAAGTTCAACCACCAGGAGGAAAAATAGGGCCAGATGTACCAATTGATCGAAGGCTTTAGGCTGGGGATAACCTTGAATGACAAAAAAACCTACCTTTACAACATGTCTTGCCAACTAGATCTACTACATCAAATTAGCGAGGAACAGAGGCAAGACAAGTGACTTGTGGGTCACATAGAAAGAGTTGAACAGGGTAAGCATTCTAACTTTAAGTTAGATGATGAGAATATCCTGAGGCTTAGAGAGAGGATCCGTGTACCTCAGAATGGATAGAATAAGCAAACCATACAGGATGAGGTTCATTAGATCAAGTATACAATGCATCCAAGTGGAGATAAGATGTACCAAAACCTCAGAAAGACTTACTGGTAGAGAGGAATGAAGAGGGGTGTGGCTAAGCATGTCCTGTCAACAAATGAAAATAGAACATTGAAAATCCTCTAGGATGTTACAACCACTCACTATGAAAGTGGGATAACATTGCCATAGATTTTGTTAGTGGTTTGCCCAGGAATTAGAAAGGAGAAGATACTAATTGGGTGATTGTGGATCACCTCACCAAAGTAGCTTGGAGAACTATATGCGAAAGAGATAGTAAGGCTGTATGGTGTGCCCAAGATGATAGTATCTGGCCGAGACTCTCGCTTCACTTCATAATTCTGGCAGAGTCTACAGAAGGAGATGGGTACTAAGTTCACTGTGAGTACATCATTTCACCCTTAGACGGATGGTTAGTCTGAGAAAGTTATCCAGACTTTAGAGGATATGTTGAGGTCTTGTGTTTTAGACTTCAAGGGGAATTGGAGTAAGTACTCACACTTGGCAGAGTTTTCCTATAATAATAGTTGTCAGACGAGTATTAAGATGGCTCATGGAAGACCTTGCAGATCACCTACCTGTTGGGTGAACTTGAGGATCATGTATTAATAGGACTAGATTTGGTGGAAGAAATGAATAACCAAGTCAAGTTAATACAGAAGAGGTTGACTACATCACAAAGTCGTCAAAAGAGCTATGCTGACAAAAGGAGAAGACTACTAGAGTTTCAAGTTGGGGATAAGGTATTTTTGATAATTAGTCATCAAAAGGGCATCAAGAGGTTCAGATTCAAAGGGAAGTATCTCCAAGGTTTGTCAGACCCTTTGAAATGCTTAGAAGAATCGAGGAATGTGCTTATGAGTTGGACCTACCAAATTGAATGACTTCAACTCATAACATATTCCATGTATCTATGTTGAGAAAGTACAAACGTGACCCATCTCACATCATCCATTGGGAGAAACTGAATATTCAAGATGATGCTACTTATGAGAAAACGACAGTTAGAATCCCTGACCATTAAGTACAGAGTCTACGAATGAAGGACATCCCGTTAGTGAAGGTACTGTAGAAACAACACAGGGTGGAAGAAGCTACATGGGAACTCGAAAGCGAGATGAATACCAAGTATCTACACCTATTCACTAGAAATCCTTAGTTATGTACAAATTTCAAGGACAAAATTTTTCTAAGGAGGGTAGGTTGTAGTACCCTAAATTCTTTATACTAAATTAAATGAAATTTATCATTTATTTAGTGTAATTTGGGTACAAAATGAAACCGAGCTCATTTCATGACTAAATCTGGCAGGTTCCAAAACTCACACTCAGTGCCCCTTAGTGATACAAAACAACTTGAAATGAAGTAAGGAGACATAAACCAACTAAGGAGACAACATATCCAAAAATTAGAACAAATAGTCGAGATTAGGGTTTTCATTTGCCAAATGCCCTTTAGGGGGTCAAATTAGAAAAAAAAATTGTCATTAAGGGTAATATGGGGAATCGAAATGACCCAAAATGAAACGAAATAACATGAACAAACAAAATGAATAACATATCCAAAAATCAGAACAATTAGCTAAGATTTAGATTTTCATTTACTCAGTGACTTTAGTGGGTCTTAAATAAGGAAAGTTTTTGAGAAAAAATTACCTTGGACCAAACCATACCTTAAAATATACATTAGGTTCTTGTGATTCCAAAAATATAGGTTATAAATCATAATTTCTTTTAAATAAGGAGATATTAATTTTTATTTAAATTTTGTGAACCCATATAGTTATGGCCACCCCAAACATGTATAAGTCACATGGGATGTGTCCATCATTTGAATTCATGAAAAGTGATCCCATATTCCATATAATTGATCTTGTATGCCCACACCTACCCAAAGAATGAGACATCTCATAGGAATTAAAAAAAATCTAAGAAGAGTGATTCCATGTACACAATACTTGATCATGTATACCATGCCCGATTTGTGCAAAACTGGCCCACATGTGTGTGTGTGTGTGTGTGCCCACATGTGAACAACCCAAATTAGAAGGGTTTGAAATTTGAAACATGTACCCAAAAACATAAGCTAAGAAAATCAAAATAGAAACTTCCTTTTCTCCCCCTTTTGGCACCAACTCATGAGTGTACACTAAAGGGTGCACCATACTTGGAGTTCGAATTATTTAGTGAGTTTTCTTAAGCTTAGATTTGCATATTAGACTATGATATAGTGTTCCTTCAAGTTTGATTACATACTCCCCTTGCTTGACGTCCAAGTATAGAGAAACAATAAGCATTCCATGTGTGTTGGTGTGATGAGCAAGCAAGAGAACTAAATAAGAAGGTTTTATGAGCAAGATCATATTTAAAGGAGGATGTCCCAACTGAGATTAGCATGATTCCAAGTCTAAAAATATTCTCTAATATTAATTAAGAAATAGGCTAGAGAATCAAATATTAGCTCATGAGAATTTGGCAAGCTTAATTGGGCCCATGAACACATTTGCCCTATTCAAGCCTAGCCATCCACCTAGGTTTGGAAAGTTGCCCAAGCTGCCCTAGACGTCCCCTAAGTGCTCATGAACACCTACAAATACCTCCTCTTCCTCACATTTGTAATACCATAAATTCTCTATACTCAATTAAATGAAATTTACCATTTATTCAGTGAAATTTGGGTGCAAAATAAAACTGGGCTCATTTTAGGGCTAAATTTGGCAGGTTCAAAAACTCTCCTTTCGTGCCCCTTAGGGAGCCAAAATAACTTGAAATGAGGTATGGTAACATGAACCAACTAATGAGACAACATATCCAATAATTAGAACAATTGGTCGAGGTTAGGGTTTTCATTTGCCAAACACCCTTCAGGGGGTCCAAATTAGAAAGAATTGATATCTAGGGTACTTTGGAGAATTGAAATGACTTGAAATGACATGAGAGGACATGAACTAGCAAAATGAATAACATATCCAAAAATCAGAACAATTGGCCAAGATTTGGACTTTCATTTGAGGGAAAATCACCTGAGGCCAAACCATACCTTAAAATGTGCATTAGGTTTATGTTATTCTAAAACTATAGGTTATAAATCATAATTCTTTGTAAATAAGGAGATATTAATTTTTATTTAATTTTTGTGAACCCATAAAGTTATGGCCATCCCTAACATGTGCAAGGTACATGGGTGGAACACAAGTGATCATGTGCACCATGCCCCATTTATGCAAATTTGGCCCATAGGGGTGTGTGTGTGCACACATATGAACCAACCAAATTAGAAGGGTTTGCAATCTGAACATGCACCCAAAACCCTAGCCATCCCATGCACATCAGACAAGAAAACCAAAATGAAAACTTCCTTTTCTCCCCTTTTGGTGCCAATTCATGGGTGTACACTAAAGGGTGCACCATACTTGGAGTTTGAATTATTTAGTGAGTTTCCTTAAGCTTAGATTTGCATATTAGACTATGATATAGTGTCCCCTCAAGTTTGATTTCATATTCCCCTTGCTTGATGTCCAAGAATAGAGAAATAGTAAGCATTCCATGTGTGTTGGTGTGATGAGCAAGCAAGGAAACCAAATAAGAAAGTTTTATGAGCAAGATCCTATCTAAAGGAGGACGTCCCAACTGAGATTAACATGATTCCAAGTCTGAAAATTTTCTCTAATATTAATTAAGAAATAGGCTAGATAATCAAATATTAACTCATGAGAATTTGGCAAGTGGGGCCATGACCACACTTGCCTTATTCAAGCATAGCCATCCACCATCGTTTGGAAAGTTGCCCAACTTCATGAGCCCCCCAGGAGGCCTTAAACCTCCCCTAAGTGCTCATGAATACCTATAAATACCCCCTCTTGCTCACATTCATCTCATCTCAAAGCAAAGAGTTGACACTTTCCTCTTTGCTTGGTCTTGCCCTCTCCTTGTCACCTCTTCTCACTTTCTTTTCTCTCTTATATGAAAACTTCTTATTTTAGTATTTTAGAGAGTTTTTGAAGTAGTTTTATTCATGATTAGAAGTTCTTGAAGTTTTAAAAGTGGTGGATAAGGGGAAACTCTCCCAGATTCTACAAAGAGACTCAGATTAAGGTGGAGGAGATTTGTTAAACTTCTACTTTGCTCTTTCAAATTTTGAGCACATTCATGCTTGTTTGAATTCTAGTTTTCAGCATGTTTAATCATATTTTAATTTTAGTTCAGCATGTTTTTATATTTTAATCACTCATGACAGCATTTCATACTTAGAATCCATGTTTAGGATTGAACTCCATGTTTCAAGTATGGTATATAATGTTTTCATGCTTTCTTGGTTGTTAAAAATTTTGATATTCACATTTTGAATATCTTTTATGATTATTTTATTCTTAAATATAAGAAGTTGAAGATAAGAACCACATACTATCATAGTGATCCGTATGGGTGCTCTGGGTGTTCTTAGCACATGCTTGGAGTGTGTGGTTGCAGGGCGCAATTAAGGGGTATTTGGTATGTGGCATCCAATGAAAAAGTGACAAATAAATGTCTTTCCACTCTGAAGAGGGATATCTAAATTAAGAACATCAAAGGAGTAGAACCCCTTTTAGTCTTAATAACCAAAAAGTTGCTTGAATCACTTAATGCATGAAAGTGTTGAATTTGGATGTTCTATTGATTTGAAATAGTAACTTAGTTGTTTAATAAATGATCTACTAGATTATGTGCTCACCCCTTCCTTTTATTTTTCAAAAATTTGAAATGCATGATCAAACTTGCTAAGGAATTAGAAAGTATATTTTTAGAAAGTTTCTATGTAAGGGCATATTGCCAAAATTTTGAATAAAGACTTCCGCTGATTTTTTATTTTAAATTTTAGAGTTATGTACTCTTTCTTTTGATTATATGAATTCAACAATTTATTTCTTTATTTTATAAATAAAGAGTTTGAAGTTTTTCTTTATTCATTTGTATTATCTTGTCAAATTTTAAACTCAATAAACGTGTATTTATGAGTATTTCAATAAGTGTTAAAATAAAGGAATTGAGATACAAGTTGTGTACTTGTTAATGTAACATAGGACCCAACCCGCCTTGTGGTTAAGCTCAAACGTGTCTCTTGGGGGTTGGTGTGTTACAACATTCATTTCATCCCAAAACAAAGAGTTGACACTTCCCTTTTTGCTTGTTCTTGCCTTCTTCTTGGCATCTCTTTTCACTTTTCTTTTCTTTTGTGTTCATACGTAAAAAACATCAATTTCAATATTATATTGTAACACCCCAATTTTCAACTAGACCTCCATTTACATTTTACCTCACGTGTGGATCTTCGCCCATTGAAAAACAAGATGATACTAAAATTTTCTTCTGTCAAAATCTTTTTCTTCAAAATTTAGTTCATAACCATTAGTTCTCAAGTCAATGTCTATATAGATGTCTATACAAAACAAAAGATCAAAATAATTTCTTAATACATTCACTGTGTTTTGCAATAGAATTTATAAATAATGCAGCGAAAATCTTTAAAGACTTGTATTAAAACAAAAATGTTAAACATATAATATTGTTCACAAATCTAATCAATTGAATTTACAATCAAATAAATACATGAAAATCGTTTCAGAAAAATTAAACAAAATACCACCTATCCCAGACTACCTCCCCAATGAGGTGTCCAATTATAGTGCAAGTCTTCAGATATAAGTTACCATACTCTACGTCCATGTGTACTTGAAAAATAAAGTGAGAGTGAGCTCGAAAGCCTCGTGGATCATTCCTACACATCACAGGCATTATATAAACCCAATCCAAAACATTACAAACACTTTTAAACATTAGGTGTTTCAAACATTCATTTAGTTTTGGTAGAAGTTTAAGACCAGAAGAGGGTTGAGATACCTCTCGATATTCCCTGTGATCCAATCTAATCGTAATCGTAGAGGCCTCAGGTACCATCTAAAATCAGTCATATCTCAGTATCATAGTCCAAGAGACAGTACTTACCATAGCTCGTACCGTCTCCCAAAGACTTCGAGTTGTTACAGTCAGCTCTGGTTGGGAATACCTACAATCCGCCTTGTGGCTCGACAATCTCAAGCGGTGACATATAGAAGATGTTACCTCGATCTGCTTCAGGCTCAACAATCGCACTAGTATGTGGATTCTTAATAAACCATCGTCTTATTTTTGTTTTACAAACAATCTCAAACATATCAAACATCACATAATACACAAGAAAATAATTCAAACAATGCATACAAACGAACATGATAAAGTTTATAAGTAAACAATACAGTCTAGATACATATTTTCCTAGTCATGCATGTTATAATCAAGTAAATTTAAAGATAAGCTTTAACATTCAATCATGTCATGAACTGATTACGTAGGAATCTAAATAGTTCTTCATGAATCACACATCATTCAAGTCAACCAAACAATTTTAATCAATTTCCTAATGAGATTCTAATAACCTAGAACTATTCAAACAAATGCTTTGAATTTTTAATCTATATAATACATATGAGCAAGGAAGTTACGCCTACCTGATTTTGCCAATCTTCAGGGCGACCTTGCTTTCCTTTGAGATACTTGATACTCTAACGTGTGAAGATCTGACAATCACAACTTGATTTGGCTTTCTCTTCCTTGAACTAGTATAGAAATCCAGAAGCATCTCTTTGACAATGTCTTTGCCCGCTGTGTCTAAGACTTGCTTGAATTGAGACTCTATCATTACAGCCTTGGGCAAATGTGTTCCTACAGGTGTCCTATACCAAGAAATCAATAGTTATTTTCTAGAGTTAACATAACAATTGCCGTAATAGAGAATAGATCATACTGACCAGAAGTACTGTGTGAAAACATCCATTCCAAGAATGATGGTTGGAGCTTTGGAGATCAGGTGATTAGAAGAAGATTGTTCGACTGACAACAAAGATTTTAAGCCACCAAGTTCAGCATTGATCTTCAGGAGAACATTTGTTAAGTATTGATCATTATGATCTTTGACACAAGATCTAACAATGAAGGAAATGAAACTGCTAGTGAAGAGTTCCCAAGCTAGGAGTCTTCTCAGAATCAAAAGATGTGATCATTATTATCCTGCATGGGACCTTAAATAATTGCAAAAATATGTTGGAATTGCTTCTAGCATTGCCTACGTTAGAGTTTTTGTCTTTTTCCATCTATCCACAAGCTTAGATACCATGGCAATAATGGGTCCCAAAAATGAAAAGAACTTAGCTTACCCCTCTGCTATTGTTCTTCACAGACTCGTGACTACCACACCAGAAATTTTTTTCTGGTTTTCCGATCATGTTCCACGGTTATCATGCACGAATTCAAACAAACAAAACCAGATTTCTAGTTTCTCCAATTTGCAGCTCACAGAAAAAATTAAAACTCCACAAAATTCAGATGCCTTTGCCATTCTTCCTCTACTTTCTGGTTCATCACGGTCCAACCTAGAGGCTTCAATTTGTCATCTTCCTCATACTTCAAATTCAAGCCACTCAACTGGAATTTTACACCTGAAATTTAAATCACGGCTGGCCATTTGATCCCCCTCTTCACAGTCAAGTAGCAGCAGAACATCCAACAAATTCTGCTCCAAGTCATGCTCTTCGTCTTTTATTTTTGTATGCCCAAACATGAAACAACAAGCTTCTGTTCTCCATTTCCAAAAATAGGGAACCGCCCCTCGTTGTTCTTAGCTTCTTCTTTGTCCAGCAACATCACTTCGTTTCCTCTTGTAATACCCCAAAATTTTGTCAAATAATTAAAAATAAATAAGTTTGAGAAAAATAAATAAAATAAGTCAAATAGATTAATTTTAAAGATTTTAAGAAATTTTGGGTGCAAATGGTAGGTTGGCACATGAAAAAATAATTTATATTGGAGATATAACAAAAATTAGGATAATTAAATGAAAATTACAATTTTAGTGGAATTAATTATGAAATTTAAGGAGTTGCTTACGAAATAAATAAAAATAAAGTATTTACACATATTGGCTAATATGTGAATACTACATATTATAGGAATATGTACATAGAAAAATTCATATAATTAAATAAAATGTAAATAATAGTGTATAATTACATAATTTATTATCTGAAAATGAAATACGAAATAAATTAAAAATACATGGGAATGAAAAATATAAATTATTTAATTATTAGCATTAAAAATATTAAAGAAATAGAAAGATATCAAATAAATGCAATATTAAATAATTAAAAAGAGAAAAAATTTAGTAAATTCTTAAAATAGCAGGATTTGAGTAAAAATCAATGTTTACACAAATTAGAAAGTAAAATTTGGTTGATAATTTACAATTTTCGGATAAAAGAAACCTTAGAATAGTGATTTTGGTAATAGAAACTGCATCCAACGGCCAGAAATCCATCATCTGCACATTCTGAGATCTCACGGCCATGATCGAAACCGCACCATGCGCCCGGATGCACCAGATCACAGAGATCCAACGGTTCACAAATGAGTTTCCAGATCCAACGAACGAGATCAAACCAAAACCGGCGCCCAGATGCACCGAATAAGCTAGATCCAACAGCCCACGTTCAATCCACTAGATCCAACGGCTCACGGCTCTAGCGTCATCATCGATTGTGAACGTGCTACGATCGACGAACATCCAACGGGCCAGATGAAAAGCGCAGTCGGAGATCGCGAACGCACCGCGATCGAGGACCATCCGACGGCTGGGAAGAAATTCGTTGACGCGATCAAGATCTGCACGCAGCACTCGATGATCATCTGACGGTCCAGAAAGTCGCGTTCCGTCGATCGCAAAATCAATGTTTTCTCGAGGAAGATCCAAGCGCTCAGATTCAACCCGCCCGATCAGAGATCTAACACTACAATCGAGAACAATTCGATGGTCAGGATCGTTTGCTTCTATTAATAACCGATAAAATCTCGAAAAAAATCAGGAAAAATCCGAAAAAAAATCCGAAAATTGGTTTCTAAATTCCCAAAAATTTCTAAAAAATTTCCTTCTAATTTTCTATGCTTGGGGGGCACGAAAATTTGAATTTTTGCAAGTTTTCCACCAAAAAACTTACCATTTTACATTATTTTGATTTCTATATAAAGGACCCCCATGCTCACAATTTCATTCATCCCAATTCAAGAGCAAACTAGTCCCTCTTGAATCCTTCTAGCCTTCTTCTTGGCAATCCCCTTAGTTCTTGAGTGATCTTGAACTATTCTTGAGTGTTCTTGAGTATTCTTGAGTGTTCTTAAGAGTTCTTGAGTGTTTGGAAGACTTGAAGCGACAGAATTCTGCCGGATTTCAGAGGTGCGCAGAAGGGACGCATTCAAGGTGGAAGTGACTTCTAACCTTTACTTCTTTATTTTAATTTGAATAAATCTTGCATGTGTGAT
>JAJIYU010017984.1:0-11411 GCA_030144865.1 Tinospora cordifolia | reverse complement strand
TGTTTTACTACATACCATGCTTTCAATTACTACTCATGCATACATGCACGATTTTTGGACTGCTAGTTAGATGATATACTGGTTTTTCTACTCACTGAGCCATGTTGAATATTAGGCTCACTACTCTACTAATCTCAGTGGCTAATAGAGTCCTGTATTCCTTTTTTGTTTCTATCGATAGGTTGGTCATTTTTTTTGTAAGCCTGAACTTCTAAATGTCGAACTATGTACCTTTGTACTTTTGGAACATGACAACATGTAAAGTATCGTTTACTTTCGCACTTTAATTAAATGGATGTTTAGATTACTCTGATGTGGCATGAATGTCGAGGTTGGAAAGGCTTAACGGCGGCTGGGAAGACTCGACTCGATGAGTCAGTTCGTTGAGCCGCTGTGCCGGTCGGGTCGCCCTTCGGCCTAGGGAAGGGGTCCCGACAGTTAGGATGCGAGAAGATAGATGCTTACATAAATGATTGTTGCTTGTTTCGGGGAGAGAATGAACGTATGGACAAATGCCCCAAGTGTAGTGAATCTAGATGGAAAATGAATCAATAAACTTTAAAAATTCGAAAAGGAACACCAAGAAAAGTTTTGTGCTATTTTCCAATTATTCCAAGGTTTAAAATATTGTTTATGTCGCTGAACAATTAAGTTGGCATGACACCAATAAGAATGTTCATGGCAATATGCGACATCTAGTTAGTTTAATGGCATGGGATACAATTAATACTAAGTGGCTAGAGTTTTCATTAGAATCAAGAAACTTGAGATTAGGACTTTCTACTGACGGATTTAATCCTTTCAATAACTTGAGTTCTACTTGTAGTGGTTGGCGTGTGATTTTAGTCATATATAATCTTCCTTATTGGTTATACAAGTTTCAAGAGAATTTAATGTTGACATTATTAATACCCGGTCCAAGGCAACCTAGTAATAACATCAACATCTATTTGGGGCCACTAATAGATGATCTTACAAAGCTATGGTCCATAGGAGTGGAGGCATATGATGCATTTAATAAGGTTGTGTTTAACTTGAAAGCAATTCTAATGTGGAAAATAAGTGATTTTCTAGCTTTTGGCAATAAGTGACTTGCATGTCCTAAATGTGGTCCCAACATATGCTCTAAGTAGTTGTCTTGTAGACATGGGTCATAGGCATTCTCTTACAATTCTTCATCCGTGGCGTGAGAAAAAGAAATGGTTTGATGACTAGTCAAGATGTTTTACTTGTTGTAGCAGATGTTACAAATGATTATGGAAAAGGTTTGAAGAAGACAAGGAAAAGGACACTTCCTAATACAAATGAAATGTTGAAGAAAAAAAATCAATATTCTTCAACCTACCCTGCTAGAAGGTAAGCTTCATTATAAAAATGATAATGATTTAAAAAATATTGATCAATATTCTTGTGAATATATTAAGACAATTAATATTTTTGCATGTATTTGATTGTAGGATTTGGACTTGCGCTACAATTTGGATGTCATGCATATCAAAAAAAAAAATGTTTGTGATATATTCTTGCAACAATATTGGATGTAAAAGGAAAATCAAAGGATGGCATTGAGTCTCACAGAGATTTTACAAAATATGGGAATTAGGCAGGAGTTATATCCTCAAAAAAGAGGGAATAGATTTTACTTACCTCCAACACCATACATGTTATCAAAGAAAGAGAAACATCTTTTTTGTGAAAGACTTCACGGGTTAAAAGTATCTAACGATTACAACTCTAACATTAGAAATTGCATATCATTAGATGAATCTAAGATAGTTGGTCTTAAATCTCATGATTGTCATGTTTAATGCAGCAACTGCTATCAGTGGCATTAAGAGGACTTTTACCAAAAGGGCCAAGAAATGCAATATTTCAACTATGTTCATTTTTTAATGAATTGTGCTAGTGAGTATTGAATAAAAATAGTTTGAAAAAAAAAATTAGAAGAGCATGTCACAGAGACCTTGTATATGTAAGAAAGATATTTTCCTCTGTTAATTTTTGATATTATGGTTCATTAACCAATTCATTTGGCGCGAGAGGCTCAACTTTGTGGGCTAGTACAATTTCAATGGATGTACGCATTTGAAAGGTAATTTGTATTAATTTTGTTTAAATGTCTCATCTTTATTTTGTGATATTAATAGTTACCTAGCTTCTCTAATTTTAATCACATTTGCCTTCTCAACTTAGATACATGAAAGTACTTAAAGGGATATGTAAGAAATTGCGCACATCTTGAAAGATGTATTGCAAAGTGTTACCTAGCTGAAGAGTGCATGCAATTTTGTTCAGGATATATGAAACTAGCAACTAACATCAGCATTTGACATAATCGCAATATATAATCTGAAGATGAAATATTGGTTGAAGGTCGAACAATTTCTAAAGGAACACCAATTATGATGTCTAATGATATGTTAATGTAATATCCCACATCGGTCTGACTCTAGGGGAATTCCTGGGCTAAATGTGCAGTCGAGGGTGTCTCATTATGCCAAATGCTTTTGGAAGACTCGAGCTTGAGTATTACCAAGAACAAAACCTTACACCCAGTCAATGATGGCTAAGGTAGGGACAATATTGTTATAGTGGGCCCAGGTTGTTATAAATGGTATCAGAGCCACTTTATGTGTATCAAAGGTATGAATCTCGAGGATGAGATGGCCCCCAAAGGGTTGGATTGTAATATCCCACATCGGTCTGACTATAGGGAGATTCTTGGGCTAAATGTGCATTCGAGGGTGTCTCAGTGTGCCGAGCGCTTTTGGAAGACTTAGGTTCGAGTTTTGCCAAGAACAAAACCCTGTACACAGTCAGTGGTGGCTAAGGTAGGGACAATATCGTCATGGTGGGTCCAAGTTGTTACAGTTAAGAATTGCAAATCGTTACATAACATTTAATAGTGTCGAAATAGAACCATTTATTGAATAAGTATAATATCAAATTCTTATCTTTAGTTTGAGTAAGTAGATCATAACAATCATAAATATTTATTTAGTTTGGTTTTTAACTACGTATTTAAAATGCTTAAGGATGAGTTGAGGCATTCGAGTAGACTCTTCCTACAAGATGGTAACTTGCTTCATAAGAGACATATGGATTCTTTTTCTTCTTGACTATCTAGTAAGGTAAGACAATTGGTAATATATATTTTAAATATATGTATATATATAGGTTGTGTATGCTAAGGTATAAAAAAATTGGGAATTTTCATAATACATGTCTTATGTTTGTTTTATGATATTTGAACAGGTTAAGGTACTAAAGAGTATATCTCATATTTCAAATACACTCGAGTAGCTTGCATATGGGCCAAGGGAGATAGTAATGTCACATATTGGCTTTGTTATCAACGGGCAACTATTTCATACAAAAGATGTTGAAAAATCTACAAGATAGTGGTGTTTTGGTTGAAGCAGATACTTTATGTACATCAAGTGCAAAAGATATGACACAACAAGTTGGAAAAGTTTGTTGTTATGGGGTTGTAAAAAATATATATGTGTCGACCCATATTTTTGATACATAGAATTGATGGGCTCGATGTATGCATTTTCATATATTTTTTTAAATTTTTTAATAAAAATACATGAATTTTCTTAATTTTTTCTAATTTGTAATCATTAATTAAAGAAAAATAGAATAATTGAAAAATATAATTTTGGGAAGAGAATGCATAAATTATAAAGGAAATGTAATTTTTAGAGAAAATATGATTTTTTGAGTGATTATTAAATTTTTGGGGATAATTATTGTATTTTTGAGAGAAAAATATAATTTTTGGGTTAAATATAAAATTTTTGAAAAATAAATCTTTAAATATCGAAATTGGAAGTATGATTAGAGATTTTGAGGAAACCGAGGGGCAATGAGTAAATTAATTAATCAATGATAAAAAAAATAATGGAGAAAAATAGTATAAAATAAATACATACACACACATATAAATATACACAAAAAAAGAGGAAGAGGAATAATAATAAAAAAAAATTCCAAATCGTGTCTAGTTTCGACGTGCAGTCCGAACTCGGCACGTGAGTCTCACGAGCCTGTGCGGGTAGAGCGGACAATGTGATCCCATGGCCTATGCCAATTGCTTGGGTGCGTGGGCCAATTGAGTTTGGCACATAGGTCGGCCTACTCGCCTGGGCAGCCCACATGCGCAGCCACTCCTTCTTTGTTTTCCTTCATTTTTTCACCAAATTTTGTAGAAAATACTCCTTAAAAACCAACGAAATCCATAGTTTTGAGCCGTGATTTTAGCCATCTGACTAGACTCCTGGCCAAGCCAATAAGCAAGGACAACAAGGTACCTTGCATGGTAACTCATGAGCCACATGGATGGCTAGGTGGCGCTTTTTTGCCATGCAAAGATGTCTCAAACATGCAACAAAAACACAAGTTTGAGCATATTTCTATTTCTACACGCTCTCTTCAATAGTCTATTTCTTCCTCCTCCCATGTCCATTTTCTCTGAACTTATGCTCTCTGGAAAACTCTCACTCCCCTCTACAACGTTGTACAAGCCATTGGTCGAATTCCTCCCTCCATTAGAGACTGAAAAGACCACGAAAGAGTGTTATTTGACACTGTTACAAGATAAAACTGTTGGCAGATAGTGTTGATCCAATCTTCAAAGGATTGATTCCTAACCCATCCAAGGTTCATTTTTGAGGTAAAACCCCATGTTTTGTTCCTTGTCTTAAGTACTTTAATCTCATATTGATGGAAATCAAAAAATGAAGTCTTAAACATGTTTTACAAAGTACTAAAATTGACTGATTGATTAACTATTACAATAGTTCTAGCAGAAGATAGTTCTTGGAAGCATTTTTAAGGCAACATTTGAAGGAGCTAGAAACATTCGTTTGAGTGCGACTTGAGGTATTTTAAACCTCACATATGAGGCTATAAGGAGGTATAAACCCCATCCATTAAGCCTTTGTATTCATAGTTTTATATTCATGTGAAGATGCCTAGTTACATGTGGGAATCTGGTACTTAGAAAAATTTTAAAATTGCATATTTGTGCTAAGTGTTGTAGGGTGTATTTGATAGTGATCATTGCCATGTTTGCTTATTGTTTTGGGACGAGACTTGAACCTTCAATGTTCTAAGATCTAAGCCTTACAAAATATGTAAGATAGGCCCTTGAATCAACGGAGTAAGAGGGATAATTAGGCACTTGAAAATCATAGAAAAACTAGATCATTGAAAAATCTGTTACATAATAGAGAAGGTAGTAGAACCAAGTGACTGACCAAAAATAGGTAGTTTGAGCTGAAATTTAGTGGAGTGATCACTGAATATGTCAAAACCATGTCCACCAAATTTTGTCTCAATTTGAGTTGGGTAAGGGTGTCAACTGATGCACAAATTGACTACCTATCACATAAAAAACGAGAAATTATAGACCCTGTTGTTACAATTGAAAACCATAGCAAATGATGTCCAAAAGTCAAAATATAAATTTTGACGAATTTTTAGGAGATGGAGATGAAATCTAGAAAGTTTCATGAAAACTTGATATACGGATTGATTGCAGAAAAATTGACAAATTTGCTGCGTAGAGAGGGCAAAAAGATTGAATTTGGCTAAGCGTTGAAATTTGAGGATTTTGGCCTAATTGGCCCAATTTTGACCTAATTGGCCTAACTTTGACCTAATTTGGCCCAATTTGACCCAAATTGACCAAGGTGACAAAAATTGATCATGTACCAATTTTGGCCAAGTTTGACCAATTGACCAGGATTGACTAATTAACTAAATTTGACCGAATCAAATTTGTGTCATCAAAACTGATTAGGGATAGCAAAAAAAAGGGTTAAGCTACATTCTAAATAGAACTAAAATTGAGTTTCAATAATGCATATTCAAGTGTACATTGTGGAATTGGGCCGAGTGTCGACAGGACATCAGTGCGTGACCCGAGGTGAGTAGTTAGATTCAGGCATTTACTTTAACTTGCACTCTTTGCATAAAACATTAGTGAAATGATGTGGTTTAAATGGTTTCATGTAATTGAGAAACATCAGATTGGTTTTGAGTATGTAAATGTACACGGGTAATGACAATGTGCCTAGCTTTTGACCCACTCGAGTGACAATACTTAAGGACCGAGCGCGAGGTTAGGGTATTAGAGGAATACGCCTAGCTTACAACCAGCTTGAGTGGCCAGTACACTTGACTTACGACCCACTTTTGTGGCCGGTACGCTTGACTTACGACCCACTGGAGCGATGACCATAGGGTTGGATTTGTTAACTTGAAACCTGACCTAGATACGGCTTTGACTAGAATATATTTGAAATGTTCTTTTATAACTGTTGCATCATTTATAATTGCTTTTGTACTATGTCATGCATTCAAGCATTATATCATTTTACTGTCCATGCATACATGTACTGTTTTGGGATGCTGGTTATGGGTAACATGCTGGTCTTTCTACTCACTTAACCATGTTGACTTTTAGGCTTAGTGCTCTACTAACATTTCAAGTTCTTTTGTGGTTGACAGAGGGAAAGACGTGGTTATTGCCTAGTTCCCTAATGACTCCCTTCCCTTTTCTGGTCTTTTGTTGAGGTTTGCCATTTTTGTGTATGAATATATGGTCCACTGTAAAAATTTAAACAAGACAATATATAATGCAATGATCATCCTTTGTAATGTTTGCTTATTTTCGTGCTTGGATCTTTAAATTATTCTGATATCACTCGTTGTTAAAATTGGAAAGGCTTCACAATGGTTTGGCAAACTTGACATGATGAGTAAGTTCGTCGGGCCACTATGCTGATCGGGTCACCCTTCGACCTAGGGAAGGGGTCTCGAAAACATTGGTATCAAAGACTAGGTTCAAATGAATTTAAAAACACTAATAAATGAAGGACCTAGGCGTTATTAGAATGATTGCAAAAGTAAACAAAACATCAAACAAATGAGATAAACTATTAATCATAAAACGTATTTTGAACCGAATGTATAATATTACTAAACTTTAGGAGTCGAGTCTATTTTGAATCCATGAATAACCAATAATTTGATTCGAAATGTAGATAGAGATGCCACCCATGCGAGGTAGAGCGCCACCCAGGGAAGGTAGAGCACCACCGCTTGGGCCTAAAGAACTGATACCGGCACCACCGCCACCTTTGGTTCAACCCAAACTGGACCCTATACAGAGACTTGAGGCTATGATTAGGGCGTCTAACAAGGTTATTCAAGCCCAGACGACATTATTGAGAGAGAGAGACTCGATAGTCTGGAGGTTGACAAATAGGGGGTCGAACCAGTAGTTCAGCCTACTCCAGCCATTCCACCGATTGCTGAGCCACTAGTTGGGGTAGTTGTAGCTCTAGTCACCCCAGCCCAGGACAAACAGAGAGATTAGAAAGCTCATTCCCAGCTCCTCAAGAGTTTTATGGATTTACGCCCTGCGACATTCAGGGGTGGCATTAGTTTGGAGGCAACAGAAGATTGGCTATTGAATATGGAGAAAAATGCTAAGACTCTACGATTATCTAAGGCAGACCAGGTTCTATTCTCAATATGTTGGAGAGCGAGGCTACTAGATGGTGGCGATCTACGAGGAGTATAGAGGGCCCAATAACCTCTTGTGCCACGTTTAAGGAGTTTTTTTTTAGGCTTCCATTGCTTGCATTATTCCATAATTAATATGTTATGCATACGTTATACCACATTTTATTCATATGTTATCCCTGCATTATTCACATATTAACCCCTCATTTTTATATCGACAACCGAATAATTTTTATATTCACACTATTCGTATATTATTCTCACATTATACTACAAAAAATATAAAAAGAAAACAAAAATAGTTCCCGCCCTAAAAAAAATTACGTTAGAATACTCATCTTCTTCAGAGTCATTGTTGTTCGATCGTCTTCTTTGTGCATTTAAGTTCTTCGATTTTCACTATTCATCTTTATTTTGTTAATCTTCATTTGTTGTTATTATTCTTCTTTGGGTATTTGGGAACAAAATATCTGCTTCTGCATTTGAGAATGAAATTTCTGCTTGTAACTGTTGATCTTCTTCTTTATGCATTTCAGTTTATCGATCTTCTTTATTTGTCTTTCTTTTGTTAATCTTCGTTTGTTGTTGTTGCTCTTCTTTGGGTATTTGGGAACAAAATATCTTCTTCTGCATGTGGGGATATAATCTCTGCTTATAATGGTTGGTCTTCTTCTTTGTGCATTTTAGTTCATCAATCTTCTTTGTTTGTCTTTCTTCTGTTAATATTCATTCGTTATTTGCAGAATCGCTATAGAATAGCTGCAGAATCAACACAATCATCTGCTTGTACTTATAGTTGATCTTCTTTGGGCATTTGAGAACGAAATTTCTACTTGTGTTGGGTACGAAATCTCTGCTTGTGGGTTTGGTAACTGTTGTTGTTCTTTTGTTATTATTATTATTATTATTTAATTTTTTTGGTTGTTCTTGTTGTTTTTTTCCTTTTTAACTAAAGAAACCTTATGTTTCGTTTCATTGCATATGGTAACTCAAAAACATGCTAGAGTATCTAAAATAAAAAAAAAAGAAAATCAGATTAGTAGCCAACCATTCACATTTTCTAGATGCTAAAGCTGACTTATTAATTTTTGCTATTTACTTATTTTTGTTCTTCTATTTAGGAATTGATATATTTAGTTACACATAGATAAAAAATGGGTCTATATTTCAAGGTTAACTCTCACATTTAAAATTAGATAGCATTATTTATTGCTTGCTTGCATTATTCAAAATTTAAGTAATTTTCATTTTTTTAAGTTATCTCAAGAGTATAGAGATGGTGCTCGAAATTTTATCAATTTTGCGTGTGCAAGTTTAGGAAATATAAATATAATATCGTGTCCTTGTACAAAATGCAAGAACTTGGATCGCCACTATTATAATTTAGTATATGAGCATTTAGTCATAAAAGGTATGGATCCTACATATACTAATTGATTTTTTCATGGAGAAAAGCTTGAAACATGTTGTTCTATCTCCGAAGATATACTCATGAATGATACATACAAAATGTACAAGGACCATGCATATATTCAAAAAGATCATGATAGACAGAATGAACATAAAATTGAAGAGGAAGACCTCACACATTTAGTTGAAGAGGCAGTGACACCTTTATATCCTGGTTGCTTGGAACATACTAAAATTTTAGCAACAATAGTTTTATTCAAGTTAAAAGCTTCAAATAGTTTATCAGACACTAGGTTTAATAAATTGCTTAAGATTGTTGGTGATTTGCTTCCATCTGATCATACTCTTCCTAGTTCTTTATATCCAACAAAAAGACTTTTAAAGGCATTTGATCTTGGGTATTAGAAGATACATGCCTGCATTAATGATTGTTGTTTATTTAGAAATGAGCTACATGATGCAAATTTATGCCCTAAATGTAATTCGTCTAGATGGAAATCTAAGCGCTCTCAAAAAAGACAAAAGTCCCTAAGAAAGTATTGCATTATTTTTCAATAATTACAAGACCTCGAAAAATATATTGAGTGGCTAAAATAGCTAAACAATTGACATGGTATCAAAGTAACAAAAGTACAAATGGAAAAATGAGGCATCTGATTGATTCAACTACATGAAAAACTATAAATGACAATCATGAATCTTTTGCATTAGATCCTAGAAATATTATATTTGGATTAGGTGCAGATGGTTTTAATCCATTTCAAGACCTTAGTTCGAGGTACAGTTTTTGGCCAATAATATTAGTTACATATAACTTGCCTCCATGGTTGTGCATATTGAAGGATAATTTAATGTTGACATTACTCATTCCTAGGCCGAAACAACCAAGAAATGATATAAATATTTACTTAACACCTTTGATAGATGATTTGAAATTGTTATGGACAAATGGAGTTGACATATATGATTCATTTACAAAATCAAAATTTAATTGAAGAGCAATCTTAATGTGGACTATAAATGATTTTCCTGCTTATACAAATATGTTTGGGTGGTCAACAAAATGAAGATTTGCATGTCCTATTTGCCGCATGGATACTTGCTCTAAATGGTTACGTCATAGTCAAAAATTCTCATACATAGGTCATAGAAGATTTTTAGTTCAGGGCCATCCATATCAAAAAAAAAAGAGTTTGGTTTAATGGTAAACAAGAGCTACGAAGAAAATCAAAGTAGTTTATAAGTGAAGCAATTCTTGCAAAGGTAGAAAATATTGTAAATGACTAGGGGAAGAGTAAAAAAGGAAGAGAAAGACAAAAGAGGAGGAACAAATATGGAAGAAGAAGACAATTTTTTTTGAATTCCCATACTGGAAGGTATGCTTACAAATTTATGTCATTATACTTTAAATTCATTTATTTTGTGAAACATAATATGGATTTATTCTATTTCATAACATATGAAATAATTAAGTCAAATTTATGTAGAGCTTGCTTTTATGTCATAATTTGGATGTGATGCACATTGAAAAGAGTATATGTGATAGTATTATTCACACACTTCTGGATGTGAAAGGCAAATCAAAAGATGGACTCAATGTTCATAGAGATTTGGAATGCATGAGTATTAGAACTGAGTTACATGTTGGGAAGTGAAGAGATCGATTGCTGCAATGCACACTCTTTCAAAAGAAGAAAAACAATTTTTTTTGTAGAAGATTAGCAAATTTGAAGTTACCTGACGGTTATGGGTTTAACATTGGAAATTGTGTGTCAATTAGAGAATGTAAGATACTTGGCTTGAAGTCACATGATTGTAATTTATTAATGCAATAAATTTTGCCTATTGCTTTGAGAGGAGTTTTATCAAATGATTCAAGATATACAATTTTGCGACTTTGTAAATTTTTTAATGTACTTTGTGATAGGATTATTGATCGAAATTTATTATTGGACTTGGATGATTCAATAGCCAAAACTTTGTGCATTTTTAAAAGGTTCTTTCCTCCATCTTTTTTTTGGTATTATGATTCACTTAACAATTCACTTGGGACGAGAAGCTTGTTTGGGTGGACCAATCGGTGGATGTATCCATTTAAGATATAGAATATATATCACTTTAATGTGTTTAGCTACTTTTATTATACATGTATCTTAGTCCATTGTTCACCACATAATTGAATGTACTAATCTTTATGGTGTTTTAGATTCATGAAAGCGCTAAAGGGCTATGTTAAGAATCGTGCACGACCAGAGGGTTGTATAGCTGAATGATATCTTGCCAATGAATGTACCATATTTTGTAGCAAATATATTGAGAAAGCACGTGAAGTAGGGATTCGATCGATACGCAATGAAGATGTTGAAAATGAAGACGAAGAAAATGAAATAGAATTGGAGGGCTACCCAATTCTTAGTAAAAAGAAAGTTGTGCTTTCGTCTGATATCTTGGATATTGTTCAC
>JAJIYU010017983.1:0-11476 GCA_030144865.1 Tinospora cordifolia | reverse complement strand
AATTTGCATCTATCACAGCGTTCGTTTCGCGATGGATCAGATTCGTTTATCTAGGCCGTCAGATACTGGATCGCGAACTCGTTTTGGCAAGTGCAACGTCGGTCGTTGGATTGTTCTCAAGCGCTTCACTATTCACGATCAACGAACTACGTCTGCACCGTCCGATTTCCTCGATCGTAGTGTTCGTTCACGATTATCCCAGAGCGCCTCGATCTGGATCGTCCGATCGCCCTCGATCACCGTGTGCAGTCCAATTTTGCGGTCAACGAAACTCTCTCTGCCCGTTTGATATTCCTCGAGTTACACATGAGAATTTCTAGCTGTTCGATCTGGTTGATTCAGTGCTCTAGTGCATACGTGCGGACTTGATCTTGGCCGTAGGATGCTAATCCAGATTACAAATCTACGGTTCACAACATTTTGAGTTTGTTTTTGATTTTTCAACCCTATTTTCGGATTTTTTTCCACATCTCAACCCCAATTGACTTTCTAATCGTGATTTCATCAAAAATTGCACATATCCTTGTATTTTTGACCATGATATCCCATTTTATACATTATTTTCATATATTTTCTTCTAAAAATCCACTAAATTGATTTTTATTCCTCACTTGAATAACTAGGACTTGCCAAATTTTTCATTCATCAATTTTAGTATAATATTCTAAGTAAAAATAAAAAATTTCATATAAAATTTTTCGAGATGTTACACACTGAAACTTATAAAAGGTAGCAAAATTTTTCAAAATTTTGAACGGAGAAAACTCATTATCTATTTTACCAGTTGGGCTTGCTCCATTCTATTTGATACAAAAGACATATTTCATCTATTTCTATTTCTATTGTAATCTATTTATATTCTAACTTTTAAATGTTTTTGTCATAGTTTTTTCTTTTTTTTATCAGGAATATTGGCATATGATTTTATTTGTTTATTACAAATATATTTTATAATAATTATATATATTTTTAAAGAACATATGGGTGTAGGCAAAATAGAGCTACTGGAATTTTTAGAACATATCGCACGACAATGATTTGTTGTACATTTTTAAAAGTGAAAATCACGATTCTATACAGAATAATAGAAATAATTATTAAATCCCATCATTTTTGTTTATATACAAAAATGTGAAACTTAATAGCAAAAATATCCAAAACCATTTATCAACAACTATTGATATACTATCAGTATACATTGGTATAATATTTGATTTAAACATAGTAGTATAACATTGTTATACAATCGGTATAATATTAGTTAATAACTAGTATACAACGCTGAAAAAATATTAGCATATGGTATACATAGTTGGTATACAATGTTGGAAAAACTAGTATATAATTGCTATATGGTGCTGGAAAAGCTAGTATATAGTACTGAAGAAACTAGTACACAATTGGTATATAGTTGAAAAAATTGGTATACAGTTGGTATACAATTGGTATACAGTTGGAAAAACTAGTATACAATTGAAAAAAATTGGTATACGATTGGTATACAATTGGTATATAGTTGAAAAATCTGGTATACAATTAGTATACAGTGTTCAAGAACCAGAAACTCATCGCTACTACACTCCTTCACTTCTACTTCCTTGTCAAAACTGCTCAATCCCACTTCTCTCTCGTCGTCACCAAGCACGCTTCCCACCTCAACCTACAACCTAAGCACCACCATCTAGCGGCCACTGTTGACCCTAGTTTCCAAATCTCGCAGCAGCTACCTTTTTTTATTCTGCCCATCATGAGCTTTATTTGAGAAAAAAATCAGAATACTTAGTTGTTTCAGCATCAAACATAGCATGGGCTTCCTCAATAACTACATTTGCTCTCAAATCCTCTTCATCCTAAGCTATTGATGGCTTCTGCTATTGCAACTATATATGCTACTAGGACAAAAATTATCGGTTTGGTTGGTGGCAATGGAAATGAAGACCTACTTACTCATAACCAATGACACCTTCAACATCGCCAGTAGCAACACCATGCATTGCTCGACCAGCTCCTCCCAGCATGGCCGTTTTCATTCTTCTCGCTCTTGGTGATGGCATTCGTCTTCGACTACCTCGTCGCCCTTTGCTCCAGCCAGCCTTGCACAGGCCTCGACGCCATTCTCCCCGCCAATGTCTTTGTCTCCGCTTTCGTCATTGGTTTGTGGTGATCTATGCCGCGCTGTTTTCTATTGATCACACATTGTTTGCTAGGGATATGTTCTTTTACCTAATTGCTACGTCATCACAATTCTATGTGTATCTCGATGCAAAGATTTTTGTTTAGCAGGCGCTAGGGTTTGTTGGGTTTTATGTGTTCTTTGTAGGGTTTGTCTTTTGGATGGATGTTGGAGGGAAGGAGGGCAAGGGTTTGAGAATTTTGGATTGTGAGAGTGGTGGGTCGAAATTGGGGGTTTTAGAGGAGGAAGAGAAGAAGCTGGAGTAGGATGATGGTGGTAGCAATGGATTGGGGGTGATTGTGCTTCAAAACCAAAGGCCTTCATTGTAACACCTCGAAATTTCACGAATGCATACACGTCGCAATTAAAATAAAAAGATAAAATAATCAATCAAGAAGTAAATAAATGTTATTAAAAATAAATAATAGTCTTTACAATACACAAAAAAATAGATTGTAGAATTAATAATATTTAAGTTACAAATACGAGGTTCGCAAAAAAAAAAGAGAAATAAACGAGTTAAAAATCTAATTTTATTTAAATTTATGCATAGACTATGATTTAAAAAAATAATCAAATATTAGTGGATTAAATTATGTGTCAACTATGGCTTGAAAATGAAAATCAAAGATTGATTTGAGAAATATAAATTTAATATTGATTGATCAAAATGTGGGTTTATTAGACTATTAGTGGATAAAAACAAAAAACTAAGATTTAATTAAATCTAAGATTTATTTAAGAATTGAAAGTCATATGGATTGATTGAAAAAAAAATCTAAAAATCTGGAAACACCAAGAAAAACCCATAAGAAGAATAAAGAAGAAGCAAACCGCGATTTGGGGTTGGTGGTTAGAAGATGATGATCAAAAAGAGAAGAGAAATGAAGAAGATGAACCGTGATTGGGGTTTGGTATTGGGACGATCGAATAGAGAAGGATGAAGACGGATTTGGGGTTTTGTGTTATTTGGATAAACAAAGAATAAAACCAGTTACTGCTGCTAGGTTGGGCGTGAAGATTGTTTCAAATATGGATTTTCTATTGATGAGGAGTGAAAAACAGGGGAGAAAGAGAAAGAAATTAGCCATTACTAGTTTTGCAGTTGTTGGCCATGATGAACATGCTGCTATTGCTAGTTTGTGTTTGGACGGACTGAAATGGTAAACGAAGAGCACAAAACCACGAGTTGAGTTGTGCTGCTGCAAGTTTGAAAAGAAGAAGGAAAATTGAAGCTGGTCGTGAATCATGTGTGAATTTAAGGGTCAAATGTGAATATTAAATATTCAAATGCTCTTATTTTAATAGAAATAATTAAATTAAAAATTTAGATACAAATAGTAAATATTGGAGTTGTCCTGTTAAAGTAAAAATTATTTATTTAAAAGTCATGACGAATTTTAAAGGTTTTAAGATTGAAAATTATTTTATTTTAAGTTGAAAAGAAAAATAAGAACTTACGGAATTTTGAATGGTTTAAGCCTTAGATTATTTTATTTAATTTGGAGGAGTAGTAGAAGCCTAGAAAATTTAATATGTAAATTTTCTATTGTTAGATTTCATATTCATTAGTTCTGATCTAAATTATTAGTTCTGATCTAAATAAATTTATTTGGAAGCGAATGAATTACAGAAGCTTGAGAATTAATTAGTAGAGTTTTTATTTTCACATTGAATGTTTAAAATATTAGAGGTATTATTTTTCTAAAATATAAGCGAAGAAGTATTTTGAACAAAATTTTAATAAACACTAAAGCTCCAGAAATAAATTAAAATGATTTTTATTTTAGCTTTAGAAACTTTATTTTGATCTGAATAAAATTAGTTGAAATTGATATTTTGACTTTATAATTATTTTAGAAATTATTTAAGCTTAAGAATATTTTTGAATGTGAATTAAGAACTTAGAAAATTTTTATTGATTGTTGAATTTTAGATTTTTAAAAATATTAGAGCATCAAATATCTCAAAGGAAAGCAAGGTACCCCTGAAAGTCTACAGAATTAGGTGGGCATGATTTCCTTGCTCATACATATTATATAGATTAAAAATTTGAAACATTTGTGTGAATAGTTCTAGATCAATTAGGATTGCCTTTGAAAACTAATTGAACTTGTTTGGAGTGCTTGGGTGATGTTATGATAAATGATTATTTATTCATTGAATGCATGAATAGGAAAACATGCACTTAGACTTCATTATTTACTCATGTAAACTGTCACTTTCAATAGCATGCAGTAGTTGATAAATTTTTTATTATATGTGTGATGTTCTAGTGTGATTGAACTTGTTTGTGAAAATAAAAATAATCCACGTACCATTGCAATCGACGAGCCTGAACCAAATCGAGGTGGTATCTCCTATAAATCATTGCTTGAGATTAATGAGCTACAAGGTGGATCATATGTATTCTCAACCCTGAGCTATCTGCGACAACTAGAAGTCCTTAGGAGATGGTACTACGCTGTAGTAAGTATACTCGCTTGGATTGTGATTTTGACAGGTAACTAGCCTTAGGCGTTACCTGAGTTTTGTCTCTATTTTAGATCATAGGGAATATCAAGAGTTATCTCAACACTCCTCCATTCTTATATTACAATTAAATAATTGAATGTTTGAAACGTTTAATATGTGGAAGTGTTTATAATATTTTGAATTTTGATCTGTATAACACGTGTGATGTATAGGAATGATCCACGGGGCTTTCGAGCACACTCCCATTTCTTTTTCAAGAACACATGGACGTAGTGTGCAGTAGTCTACATCTGAAGAATCTCACTTTTGATTGAAAACCTCATGGGGAAGTTATCTGGGATAGGAAGATTTAGAGGTTATAACTTGTTTATTTTATTTTGTAACAGAACTAAATGTATACTTTCTTTTGAGTTTAATATCGTTGTTTTACATTTATTAATTTTGATTTTGAATTTTAGACGATTAGGTCAATATAAAATGATTTTAATGATTTCATCTGTTGTAGCATTTACTCTGATGATTTGACATTATTTGTTATATGAATTTCCAGTTAAATGATTTCTAATTTTAGTTTGTTTTTGTCTAGTCGTGAAATCCGGAGAATATAATGAAAAATTATTTTGATCTTTTATTTTTTGCGAAATGTGTTTCCGATATTTTTTTGAGAACTATCTATTAGGAACTTGAATTTGAAGAAAGAGATTGTGACAGGAATATTTTAAGTAGCATTTTGATTCTCAACGGGCGATAACCCACACGTGAGGCATCTCCGCGCTAGACCCATAGCATGTGATGGGAGGTTCAATTAAGAGTCTGGATGTTACAAAATCATCCTCCCCTCTTGCTGCTTCTTCTTCTTTGTTCGGTGATTCAGATCTGCTTCGCCTATTGTTTCTTCTTCTCTGTTCGTTATTTACCGATTGAGATCTGCTCCATTTGCTGCTACTTCTTCCTTGTTCCATGTTTACGAGGATCTGATCGTCTAGAAATCATAGAGTTTCTGGTTGAACATAGGGCGTTGCAGAATGAAGAAACCTGAAGAGAAAAAATATACATTGTGGTATTTTTTTATAATAATTAACTATATATATTGTCGTAGACCCATAGCACATGACGAGAGGTTCGATTAAGAGTCTAGATGTTACAAAATCATCCTCCCCTCTTGCTGCTTCTTCTTCTTTATTCGGTGATTCAGATCTGCTTTGCCTATTGTTTCTTCTTCTCTATTCGTTATTTACCGATTGAGATCTGCTCCACTTGCTGCTACTTCTTCCTTGTTCCATGTTTATGAGGATATGATCATCTAGAAATCGTAGAGTTTCTAGTTGAACATAAGGCGATGCAGAATGAAGAAACCTGAAGAGTAAAAATATGTATTGTGGTATTTTTTTTATAATAATTAACAATATATAACATAGTCAAAATTAAGTAAAAATATGCAAATAATTATGTTATTAAGTTAGTTATCATGACATTTTCTATAATTTCCTCTTTTTGAAATTAGGTAGTCCTCCAACCAACCTGAAAGAGCCCAAATTGGCCCGTAGTCATGTCTTAATGGACTAAGGTTTTTAAAGTGTATTCCTAGAATTTGAGCGTTTTGGTCCATTTCGATATTAGTTTGTGATATATTCTAGAATTTTATTATATATATGTCAATACGTATTACTTTAGAAAAACAATTACTTTCTAGGAAAAATACACATCCTATATAGAAAGGTGAACAGAATTGAAAAGGAAAATATCTATTATTTCAATTTTAGTTTGATTGTCTCGGGACAAAAACAAATCACGTTGTTAGTTTCTTATTGAAAACGCAAATGCATAACCTTTTGATCAATCAAAATTGATAATATAAAAACAAATAATTGTAGAACAAGTAGATTAAGATAAATTCTAGTTATAATTGTGATTGATCTTTTGAAAGTTTGTATAATCTCTTTTATATGTCATTGAAATTATGAATGTGTATCATATATCAAAGGTTTATAATAAAATGGCTTATAATGATAGTTTATGAGATAACCACAATTTTAATAAACAAAAGAAATTTATACCAATAGTATACAAATAGTATATTACTTGTACACAATTACTGTGGTATAATAAAAAGATAGTTTGCATATATCTTATAAGTGACTAATAAATTGCATATATTAATAAATATTATACAAAATTTAATTCAACACACTTGAGTATGAGTTGACGAAGCAAAATATGAAAATTATGAAATGGACGACGTGCTAATTTTGAAAACAACCAACTTTAAAATATTACTTACAATATTAATCAATAAGCTGAATATAAATCTGCATATGACTTCATTTGATATCAAATATCAAGTGAGAGAAGGATACCCCTACTTGGTGATCAATGATGATATAAAGTTGTACTATTTGGAATTAAAAAAAAAAAGTAAAACAAGATTCAAAAGTTTTCATTATGCATTAGAGTACTCCACAAGAATCAGACAACACTATTGGGCATGAAAATATGTGCTTCTATAATAAATGAAGGAATAGACATAAAATGAAAGATGATGAGAGAATCAAAATGTTGTATATATAGTTGACACAATATTGGCTGCAAAAAATGTTAATGGATGGGCTACAATATTAAGAAGATATGTGGAAATACTTTAAAAAGAATATGATCTCTATTTTTCAAAATTATTTCTAAGTTCTTTGGATACAATCTATAACCATCTCATAATGACATTAGATATGTGCGTTGTAAGGAATAATTTTACAAAATCGTATGAATATAAAAGTGGTATACATTATAGATATAAATAGTATATAATACCCAAAAATTTTGACCATTATTTAGCCATAGAATTATCCTAATTAACCCAAAAATCGACCATGGTCAATTATTTAACCACAATGAAAACATGTTAAATTGATCATGTACATGTGAATTGATGAACTTTGCAAAATTATTTCAAGGGGTAAACAATTGAATTAGGTGACAAGCTTCTAATCAAAAACACCAAAACACCAAGCAATTATTTAAAAAAAAAAAAAGAAGAAGAAGAAGAAGAAGAAGAAGAAGAAGGGAAGGCACAATGCAACACATTGCACTGCTTAGAACATTTGTTGCACAAACATGGATGTGTGGTCATGTTTACATCACCATTGGGATTAGGACACATGTCCGACACCAACATGTAAAGGAGACCTAGAACTTTCACAATCAGGCCAAGATCATATGCTTAAACCCATCCATGTTCTCACAATCATGGATCATGGTGATTCCACCATGATCATAAGCTACCATGAATAGTGATCTTCAACCACAAATATTAAGCGCTTCCCTAACTTCTCTAAGTAAGTATGCACGAGCTCATGAGTGGCTAAGCATCCCCATGCACCTAAGATGAGCCATCATGCCCCTCTCCACCTCCCCCTACATACCCTACACTCTCCCCATTGCCTATAAATTAAAGTTAAGATGAGTTGTTCTCACCCTTTTGCAAAATTACTTGTGTAAAGTGTGTATGCGAGTGCTATCTGATCATGATGGAATGACCAAGTTTGATCCATGATTGTGAGAATGTGGATGAATTTGAGCACGTGGTTTTGGTATGGTTGTGACGTTCTAAGTTCCTAAATACTATAGTATGGCATGTCTCATACTAATTCCCATGGTGATGGCAAAGGTTGTGTGGCATTGTTTGTTCAACATGTGTTTTGGGTAGTACAACATGTGCGTCATACCTTCCCCCCCACCATTTTTTTCAAAATCTCATTGACATCTTGAGCATGTGTACCTTGTAAGATGTTGAAATTAGATTGTAGACTTGATCGACCACATTGATTAGAATAATTGACTTACAAATCAAAATTTTTGTCTATTCCATAAGTGAATGTTAATCTTATACTAAACTCCCACATAATGCATTTTAGTCAGTTGGTGCATTATAGAAGTTCTTAGACTATAAGAATGGGTCAAAATTATCAAATCTCGATATACTAAAAATTTTTCATGTAGATTTGACATCAAGTTGATCAAGATGTTGCTACAAGTCCAACACAAGTGATTATGTCCAAATGGGATGTTGGACATACAAATTGAGGTTTATTATGCAAATCAAGGCATGCCATGTCATGTAATTGACAAGTGTCAGCATCTCATTGGGCCACACCACTTGGCCAATGCATGAGGTGACATGATAGAAATGTCGTGCTTAGGTTGATCTTGACCATGGTGGAACAAGTAACCTTCATGATAGTCATTTTATTCATCCATCCCCAAAATTTTAAGAAATTTGCAATAGCCTCCTTAGAGCATAAAAGACAAATGAGTGTTTTTTTGGTTGCCTCGCCCAATCGTGAAGAAAACAAATAAGAGAGAAAGAGAGGAAAAAAGAGACGTGATAGAGATAGAAAAACAGATAAAATTGGAGGAAACTTGCAACCATATTTGAGTAAGGATAAACCATTCTAAGGCAAGTATCTCCTCCTTCCTTTACTTTTTTCATCATCTATTCCATTTGCAATGATGACAATGTCTATTATATTCTACATTTTTCACCTCCATTATGTAGTTTTGAACCTTTGTTTCATACCCACTTGTAAGGAAAAAAAAATGATAGTTTATACATAACCAACAAGCCTAGTTTGGGTGTCTCATTGTCAATGTAAACGTTTGCAATAAATAAGTAGGATATGAGATATGAAAACTAGGAAGTGGGAAGAACAGAAAAAAAAAATGAGTGGGATGAGATAGCTATGGAAAATATAGGAAATATGCTAAGAAAGTAGGGGCATGATTTTGAAAATGAGAAAAAGCGTTGTGTATTTGAGTTTATTTTCTTTGTCAAAATGGGATATATTAGGGTCACGGATTAATGATAGTTGTACAAGGAAGTTAAGAGAAAAGATTACAAGTAGGAATCATCAAAACCATTGTGTAATTTATGTTAAAATGAGGATAGAATATGCCCTGTTCATCGTGAAAGAACTGGACAGTTTATGAGCAACTATATTTGGAGAACGTTCTAACTCTCTACATTAGTTAAATTTAATTTATGGGTTAATTGAATCAGAACTATGAAGATCAGAGAATAAAAATCATAAATCATTCGGTGAAAATGATAAAGGGAAATGAAGAAAAATCAGTGAGAAAATGGTTGCAAAAGCTATTTGTGTAGTGTCAAATTGCGAAAAATGACTAAGTATGAAGGGTTTGACTAGACTTGACCGGGTTCGAACCCCTTTGACCTAACTTATTTAAATTAATTTAAGTAATTTCCATATAATAGAAAATTTTCTAAGTGAAGATAAAATTTAGAGTAGATTGAACTTTGAACCAAAATATATAATGTATATCCCTTCAATATATATATATATATATACACACACACACACAACCACACACATATATATACATACATACATACATACATACATATATATATATATATAATGAAAAATATTACAAACTATATTGAAAAAAGGGTTAATTAATAAAATAAAAATAATACTACGATTTTAGCATACAATTTCTATTATAAAAATCTCTAAGATAATAGTAATAAATAAAATAGGAAGTTATTATTTTGCTTATACCATGAAGGTTGGAAAAAATTGTTACATTTGTAACCCATGCAACATATCCCACAAGATACAATTATAAAACATATTTAAAAAATAAAATATTAGTTAGTACCATGGTTTTGCTAATAATTTAAACATTATTCAAATTTTGATTATTTATTACAATTAATGATAACGTTTATTTTAGACAGTTGATTAGTCAATGAAGGTGACTAATCCACGCTTTTCAAAGACTAGCAAATGGTCTTTGTCGAGAGCTACTAATGTGACTTTAATATTTCCCCAACTCTCAAATAGCAAATAATAACAAAGGCGATGATTAGATAATTATTGAGCTTTAGTTTGACATCATATAAGAAAATTGTATTTTAAGAGAGAGAGAGAGAGAGAGAGAGAGAGAGAGAGAGAGAGAGAGAGAGAGAGAGAGAGGGAGAAGGGGAGAGGGGAGGTAATTTTGTACTTATATTTATTTGCATGCATCTTAGCATGAATTTTAGTTTTCATCGATCACTTGCATATTTTTGCACTAATCAATCCTTCTTATGGTAAAAGATAATTAATGATTAAAAGAGTAGAGTAATCAGACCCTAGGATATATACTTGATGATAGGCTTAGACACAAGGTCTTATTAAACCTAGATCTCTAGAGTATCTATAGATGTCATATTAGCATCTGACCAGCAAAGTGGGTCCCCTTTGACCAACAGATTAGTAGGTTGTGCTAATTAAATGTTAAGTACTTTTAGCTAGTGGAGAAGGCTACGAGCACATCATGTGGACAAGTTGAAGCCAAGATAATGGAGACTCTATTTAGAGGTAGATAATTCAGAGTTCTAATAAGTACCTCCTAGCTTGGTTAATACGAGAAACAAGATACCAAGATTAGGGATTGTAAAACCAATCATATTGCTAGTGGTCTAAGAAAATGTTGATGGGATGGAGTTCTTTTCATAACTACAATTAAAACTTAGGTAAAGGCTAAGAGAGTGACTCTCAAAGCAAGTTGAGTTATATATTGGTGATCTTGATATTATGAGGATTCATGAAGAAATCTGTTGTAACACCCCAACCGCCATGTTTCTTTGATTTGAGTGTTGGACCTAACCACCGTTTTTTTTTTGACAGTGGACTTAACCAATATGTGGGTTGGGTCCGCGCTACTTTACAAGTGACACACACTTGACATTCCATTTTTCAATATCTCATGTCTATGAGTGATTTAAAGAATATATCTTTTCATAAATACAAGACAATATTATGAGATAAA
>JAJIYU010017982.1:0-11402 GCA_030144865.1 Tinospora cordifolia | reverse complement strand
ATGCAGACATGCTTGCTCAAAAAAAGATGCCTGATGGGGCAAAGGAGGAGATATCTCAGGTTTGAATTTTTCTTCTCTTGCCCCTCTTCCCTCGTCTCCTTCTTTCCTTTTAACTGTAACATTGTCATGAGGTGAATATTAAACCATTATATTTATAGTTTTGATATATTTAAAGTAGACAATCATGGGTGTTTATACTATTTTTAAACAATCATTTTCCAACATTAGAATGATAATTCTTTCTCTCATTAAGATGTCATTAGAATCCTAATGAAGAGGTTTAAGGAGGTAATAAAGGACACGATCGCAGAGACTCAACTAGGTTGTGTCAAAGACTGACACATCCTGGTTGCAGCCCTGATAGCTAGTGAAGTTGTGGAAGACTACAAAGAAAGCCATAAAGAGGGACTGGTAGTTAAATTTGACTTTTCAAAGGCTCATGACTCTGTTAGATGGCATTATCTCATGTACATGCTAAAAAAGGGTTTTGGGGCGAGATGACGGAAATGGATTTTAGGATGTTTATCCTCAGTCATTATCAACGGTAGGCCAAGAGGAAAGATACAGGCTTCCAAGGGTTTAAGGCAAGGAGATCCCCTTTCCCCCTTCTTATACATTTTGGCAACAGATGACCTTCAAGGGATCATGCAGAAGGCAATGGAACACGGTCTACAAGGATTTGAGCTGGGCTTGAATAAAACCAGGTTATCTCATCTCTTCTACGCCGATGACTCCTTCTTTTTCTTGAAAAACGATAAGCATAGTTGGAGCATGCTTACAGAAGTCCTCAAAAGTTTCTCTCTAATCTCAGGATTGAAGATTAACTTACATAAGACTCAGATAATGGGCATCAATTTATCGGATGTTGACCTGTCCCAAGCCGAGCACATCCTAAACATCTCTGCAAGTACATGGCCCATGAAATCCCTTGGTCTTCCGTTGGGAGGAAGTTGCAAGAGAATCTCCTTTTGGGACCCAGTGCTGCAGATAGTCAAGCGTCGCATTGAGGGATGGAAAGGTAGTTACTTGTCAAGAGGTGGACGTCTATTACTAATCAATACAGTTCTGGAGGTGCTTCCATCATATTATATGTCCATCTTCCAGATATCGGTTGTTGTGCAGAAGGAGATAGAGCGATGTGTTTGGAGTTTCTTTTGGAAATTAGAAAACGTTGAGAAGGCCCAGATGTTGGTCAGCTAGAAGAAGATATGTCTCCAAAAGGATAGCGGAGGATTGGGTGTGGGCAATCTTAAATTCAAAAATCTTGGCCTTGCGGCCCAATGCTATGGCGCTTCTCGGTGGAACAAACTTTCCTATGGGTTAGGATTGTGAACAGTATTCATGGCTCCTCTTACAACGACATGTTGGCAGGGCTTAAGAACATATCAACTGGGCGGTCGCCGTGGAGATTTATTCATTCTATTTATCCGAGATTTATGGGTCAAATTTAGTAGAGATTGGGCAATGGCATGAAGTTTAGGGCGTGGGAAGACACTTGGAGGGAAAATCTTACTTTGAAAGAGGAGTTTCCTAGACTGCTTAGACTGCTTCCCCACCCTTCGGTGACTTTATATCAGCTGAGAGGACTTAATCAGGAGACCCCAAATGCTAACCCCAACTGGAGCTTTAACTTTTGACGAGCCTTGAAGGATGAAGAGATCGAGGACCTCACAGTCATTCTTCAAAGGTTAGACTAGCTGCAATTTAGAGACAACGAAGACTCTTGGAGTTGGCAGGGGGAGGATAGCGGGACCTTAGTTAAATCCTGTTATCACGTCTTCTCTGCTGAGCTTGGTGTGGAGGGCAGAAGCAGATGCGATTCTATATGGAAGACTTCGATGCCTGTTAAAACCAAAATCCTGGCTAGGCTTGCTATTCTAGGCAGATTAAACTATTCTATCCAACTTCAATCTAAAATGTCTAACTGGTGCATGTCACCTTCTTGGTGTTGTTTGTGCAGGGGTGCTGAAGACAACGTTCATCACTTGTTTTGGAATTGCGGAGCGTTGAAAGATGTATGGGAAGCGTGGCGCTATCTCCTGCCAGTTTTACCTAATCTGCAGGAGGACCTACTCATCCTGCCCAGTCTAGAAGCGACCCCTCTAAGACTGCGACGATATTGGCTCCTCATCTGTTTTGCTATATGGGAGGCTATTTAGGAATTTAGGAGTAACTGTATTTTTAGGGGAAAGCTGGTAGATATAAACAACATTGTAAATAGGTCCAACTATCTTTTTGCTTTGTGGACTTCTTGTTCTAAACATGGCATGAAAATTAGACGAAGTTCGTCGAAATTAGCTGAATTAATTAGATAATTTGGACAATCGAAACGAAGTTCACCTGTAATTATAAAATTATAAAATTTCGTTGAAATCTCTGAAAAATTGGCGAAGTTCAAAAATCGAAGTTTTGAAGATTACTGGAGAAAAAAATTGTATTAAAGCCGTGAAAAAGTGCATTTTTAATGAAAGAATTTATGTGGTGCACAAAGTTTGTTCTGTATAATTATAGAGATTGTATAAAAAAGTCATTCTCTATAAATGAAAAAAATTTAAGGTGATATATGTATAACTGAAGAGTGGCTATCCAAGATAAAGAAGAATAGGTTCTAACTTGAAGAAGAGGTGATAGAGAGAAAAGACATAAGAGAAAAATAAGCTAAAAGCCTAGGAGGAAAGACGTTGAGAAAAGAAAGAGAAAGGAAAATCATGGTTTATATTTACAAGACCATTAGGGTTTGACGATAATTTTTTCTTTATTTCTTTCTTTTTTCTAATAATTTTAGGTTAACACGTGTGATGAGCATAAAATATTGTTAATGTTAAAATATATGTTCAAAACCATTATATGTAAAATGTATTTATTATGTTTGTTTTTAGTATTTGTAATAGAAATTGTTCATATTTTAGCATTTATATAGTATATTTTTGAATTTTTCTAAGTTGATAAATTTTTACAAAAATTCTTTCGAATTTCTCGAACTCTTCGAATTAATTCTAATTTTCAAAGGTCGAAGTTTGAGACGAAGTCGAATTTTTGTTCCTTGGTTCTAAATGGGGGGTCGACACTCTTAGAGATTGGATGAGGAGGTGGTCATCCATTTTGTAATTTCTTTTGTAATGCATCTTGGCGCCGTTGGACCTCTCATCCATCTTTATCTATTTATAATATAATATCTCTAATTTCTTTTCAAAAAAAAAAATGAATTTGCAGTGATTGAAGTTTAAGATGAAGTTTAATTTTTAGTCCTACTCCCATATATCTAGTTTGAAGTTCATGGTGGAGTTCTAAATTTAGATGATGGTGGATAAACGGCTTGTGCTGGAGTCTGTTTCTACTTGTGGTTGCTTGAAACTTTTTCAAAGAGAAAATGGAAGCAAGGTGAAAGTACTGAAAAAAAAGTACTGAATAATTTTTTGCACAAACACTACTTCTGTATATCTAAGTATAGACGACCATTACCCTTTTAGGATAACATTTGCTGTTATAAATTGTCAATTGCTATTACATCAAGCTTTCTATTTTGTTTTGTTTTTTTCAAAAAGATATGGAAAGCACGTTGTAGATCTACTGATTTTGTTAAAAGATTTAGCAGTATCATAAGAATGGACCATATGACATCAATACTTAGCTGGACTCTTTAAAAAAGGGATTATTGGACCAAGGAGACTGAGAAGAGCTAAAAGCATGGAAAGGTCTGGCTGTTTGTGTTGGGCAAATACGCATGGCTAAAATTAATAATAGGAGATGTTTTGTTGCTTTAGTTTTTCCTTGGATGTAGAAAAAGAGAACTTTAGGGAAAGAAGAAAAAAAATGAAGAAGGCATGGATAATCTTTTCAGAATAATCATTATTACTTACTCTCAACTCTTTTCTAACCTAGTAAATGCTTAATTTTCTTGCCTTTCTGTTTTGGTGTTTCCTTTATGGTTAGAATGAATACAAGCGAGGCATCAGTGGTTGGAATTTTAACGTAGATGATATGAAGGCACAAGCTTCATTGGTAAATTCATTTATTTTTCTTCTTTTCCAGTGAAACACTCTGAGAACTAATAAATTGGACCTATCAAGTTGACAGATAGTTAATTGTCTTCTTTTTTGCTTATTAGATACAAGATATCGAGGAAACTGTCCCTGATAAAAATCAAGCAGGTAACTCAAGTGCGCTCTTTTGCCTTGATATGCAGTCACAATTCCCTCCTTCTACCACGGGCCAATCTTTAAAGGATGAAATTCCGGATAGAGTAATTTCCAGACGTTCAATTTCTGTGCTTACTTTCCACATCTGGTTCCATTAGTATTTGCTTCTTTGTTTATTCTCATGACGAAACAAAAAGAGAAGTTATGTGCTTACTTTTTTTTTTTTTGTTGTGAGGGGGGGTGGTATTTTTTTCAATTTTTTGCTAGGATGGCATTTCTTTTTCATATTTCTTCTTAGTCACTGACGTAGGACTTTTCAGGAAAATCATGATGCAGCATGGAATAGGGCAGTTTCTATCCCTTTAGCGGGTATAAGTGTCATAAACCCCAGGTATATTTCTGACATGCCAAAACTTGTGCTTTTTTCCCTTCAATATTGTATTTTTGTATAATTGTTTCATTGGATTCAAATGAGATAGTCTAAGAGTGCTAGGAACGATTGTGCACAAAAATCTTCATTGTGCCTTCTTTGTTGGAACTGCCATTTCACATGTTCTATGAACCTATATTGTTACCACATACCCTCATAACAGAAAGAGGCCCTTTCAAACTCTTGCTGAGCAATTGGAGTGGGAAGCTACTTCCAAATTAACTATTATAAACAGGGTTATATCTTTGAAGGAAAGTAAAAGCTGACTTATAATTGTACTGATATATATGCTTAATCCAATTTTTTGTTTTTGTGAGGTTCACTAGTGTTCTTGTTCATGGTTTCTCCCAAGTCCTAAGTTTCTGCATTCAGTTTCCCAATTTCTTTACTTTCACTTATGGGTCAGCTTTCTTTGGTTCAGAGGTGGCCTCGTCCAAGATGAAGATTATGTAAGTGTTGCAGGTTCATGCGATGAGCATGATACTTCACAGTATAGTCTGCAGCAGTGTGATTATTCAGGTGAAAATGAATGCGTAGAAAAGTTGGAGTCTGAAATCATTGGAGGGCATTTAGAGGGTATGATTATTCATTCTCCTTACTGGAGAGGACGCTTATCAGGGACAAATTTACAGGAGATTGCTCTTCCCTTTTATGGAGGAGAGAGGTAAGATGCCAAGTCTACATGATCCATAAAATTGTCCTGGTTGCTGAATGGGTCCTAAGTTTTGATCCATAAAATTGTTATCCCTTCTCTTTTCTATATCTCTGTGATTTGACTGCCTTTTTTGTGATAAAAATTCTATCAGTTTCATTTTCGCGTTGAGTTGTAAAATCTCTTTGCATTTGAAGGTTAATATTTATGTTGGTTTGTCTTATCTATATCTTTTTAGTCATTTCAGATCCTAACAAGTTTACATGTTTTTATGTATTTTACTTTATTGGAGTTGGACGGCACCTGAAATTCATACAATCTCAAATTTTTGGTGTGATGCAGCTAACGTAGAAGTTCTCCCACTTCTTTGTTTTATTCTCTTCACCATCTCTCCATCTCTTCTCTTTTATAATTGTCAACACAAACTAAAATAAATTTGTAAGAGTAGAAAGTGCTTATTTTGGCATGACAGATATGAAAAACTCCTGAACCCAAGTAGAAAATTATCATCCCTCTCTACATTCAGAGATAAGTAACAAAACCTTGAAGGAATGAAATTCATTAGCTTCTTTGCTCTGTTATTGTGCTAATTAACTAGTTCGTCATAATCTTAAGACTGAAGAGAATGGCACGCCATAAATGTCAATCAATTCAACAAGTTTCATTTTTGTTTGGAACTAATTAATGTTCGAGGTTTTCCAAAAGATTCCATAACTTTTAGCTAAAACCATAATATTTAATAATTTTCTTTTATTGACAACTTGATTGCTATGTTATTGTTCTTACTTTCATTTTTCTAGCAACTTCGATTAAAATCATATCAATTTATTGCACATATTTGGACAATATTAGCTTTTCCAATGTTTTCCAACCAAGTTACATTGCTGTTCGTTCTGTAACTTTCTTTATCCCATCTTGGCTTTTTTTATTTTCTTTTTTTTTTCCAATAAATTCAACAACTACAATTCTTCTATTCCATTTAATGGACATACTTAATATATATACATATAGAGTGTTCATCTGCATAAATCATAATTGGTTTTTTCGATATTTAATAGCCAGCTGCATCGATGAAGGTTGAGTTGGGGGGCCTTGGGATTGGGAACTCGATGAATTGAAATAAGGCTCTTATCAGAAAATTGTTATGGAGATCTCTTTGATAGCAACATTAGTTATGGTAAAGGGTGATACGTAATAGACATGGGTTGTCGACTAAGAGGAGACAATAGGGAATTCTCATCTAATCTACCTTTAATTCTCATTGAAAATTCATATCCTTAATTCGTCCTTTATTTTCTTCATTGTTTAGGCTTATAGTTGGATGAGGCAACTTGATCCCTTTTTTGGAGGATGTTAAGTGTGGTGCTTAATCCATGTGTGCATTGTTCATGAGACTTTACTTGGTTTGAGATCTTCCCTTTGCTCTAATAGGGATGCCCAACTAGCTCCTACTCTAAAAGTCCTTATTGTTGTAACTTTATATAGGGATTATGATAGGACCTCTTTGCCTTGGGATTGCTCTGGTGTTCTTTCCAAAAATACCTTCCAATCATCCATTCTTAATATACAACAACCGCTACCCCCCCCCTTCCCCCCCCCCCCCCCCCCCCCCCGCCTCCCCTGGCTTTGCTCCTTTTTTTTTTTCACAAAAACCTCCCCCCCCCCCCCCCTTAATTAACACCCCCCCCCCCCCCCCCCCCCCCCCCCCCCCCCCCCCCCCCCCGCCCCCTCTCCAATAACCATTGAACTCTGCTCTATGGAAAGTACAAGTACCATAAAAGTCAAATTTCTTGGGTAGGTAGTTGCACACAAAAGGTGAACATTGGTGACATGTTGCAGTGCCGACACCTTCTTATGACCTTATCCATCTCTCCTCACTTGGTGCAATTTATGCATTAAGAGTGTTGAGTGTAGTAACCATATTGGTTCGTGCCCTTTTTGCATAGAGGGGTGGCGAAAATGGAGACTTTATTTCCATGTTGTGTCTATTGATGTATGGGAGGTGGATATGCATCAGTTTTGTTAAGGCGAAATGTTGGAGTTACTGAGTTAGGTAGTAAGCCTCTCTAAGGCAAGTGAGGCCTAGACAGGTCTAAAGCGGACCATAAAATAATCATTTAAAGGTCCCTGAAGAATTATTTATTTATTCATTAGTTCCTCACTTCATACATTCATTATACATGCATACATATATTTGCATGTGTATAATAAAATAGATGATATATTAAAATAAACAATATATTATGGACTTTTTACACCCCTCTATAATGCCTAGGTCACCACCTAGGCGCTCGTGTGAGCTAGGCATCTTCTAGGTGCAACACTAATATTCTTCTCTGTTGTTGAGAGCAGCACTCATATGTGGAAGAGCCATTGGTATATAGTCTATTTGGCTATAATTTGGCCAATGGGAAAAGAAAGAATTCAAAGGGTTTTTGAAGATATGGCTCAGATGGTGTCCAAGGAGTGGGAGAATTCCCCATCATACGGATCATTTTGGGTTAGGAGTTGTATATTGTCAACGGGTGTTATCCGTTGATTGATTGGTTGTGACATTGGGAAAATTTTGTCCATCACTAGGAGGTCTATTATGATTTTATAGTCTTTGATGGTTGCTCTGATAGTGTACTTTATATTTTCCAATTATATTAAATACACAACATTTTTTTGATTCATTACAAAAATTCATAGAATTTCTTTATATTTGATTAGAATGGGTGATCCCTTTATTGTGTTTGATGTTGATCTTGATTTTATTGATTAATTACAAGGGTTTCCTTGTTGAAGTTGCTTGTGACTTACTGCAAAATCTGGTTCACATTATATCCAAGCCCTTGAACATTTGAATTCTAGGTTGCTTCAGAAGTTTTGTTTTTTGCAATGATCTAGGCTACAGCCTCCAATACTAATTTAAATAATCTGAAGTAACATACTGTGTTATTAGTGCTTAAATCTTTTTTTGCAAGGACTGATTGAAAACTAAAATCCTGGAAGGCTTACAGAAAATAAGAGTGAAAAAGCAAAGGAATTTGTAAGTGCATATGAAGTTTGGTATTAGGTTGAGTTGTTTTTTCAACTGTTGCCCAGTTTGTTACTTCAGGGTGAGCATTCTGTTCAAGTCAAATGCTTCACTTTTGTTAGAACTTTTACCTTTTGCATGATTGGACGCTTCAAAATGGGCAGTATGTCAATGTTAATACTTAAAAAGGATTCTTGAGATTAATTTGGTGTTCTTCCCATGCCATCATACCAACATATTATTTCATCACGGATTAAAATAATTATTAATGATATCATATATTTAAATGATTGGAGTCAAATGATTTTGCTTATTTCATTGTGTTTGCAAATATTTGGACTCCCTTGTGATGGCTTTTATTTTAGCACAATTATATAATTATGTGTTCAAGTTGTCATGGAAACAGTTGTGTTAAAAGTTTCCTTCTCATGTATTGTAACGGTTTTCTCAGTGAAAAGCAACATACTCCAGAGCAAAATATGGTAAATTGCAATGGCTTGGTGGTTCCACAATCAGTGGATGACACTGTTTTTGAGAATTTGTCTAGAGCATCAAAATTGGCAGGCATGTACTAATATCTTCATAATTGGTTGCTTTCCATCTATTGACCTTTATGTTGGAAATTATTTGACAACTGTGGTGGGATTGGCATTTGAATCTTACAACTTTCTAGTTTTTAAATGTAAATTTCTTACTTCGCTCCATTTTTAAATCAATCCTTTTTCTGCTTTTTTAAGTAGTGCTATATGCGCCTTTTTTGATGCTACCATTAATGTCCCCTAAATGTCTTAAGAATGCACATAATTTGGGGAAGCCATGTAATTCATGTGAGATCAATGCTAGCTTTGCAAAAAAGTGTTGGAAAATGGCATACATAAAACTTTTTTCATATTTTTGTTTTTCCTTTAACTAAGTTTGCTGTCTCAGCCTCAAACAATGAGGATTTTGAAGAAAAGCCAAAGGGGCCTATTGTCCAGCAAAGAGGACGTTTCAAGGTCACATCTGAGAATGTTGAATTAGAGAAGGTGAACGTCCTTCCATTGTCATGTGTTTGGTTATCACATTCATTGGTTTCTAAGTTTTGGCCTAATAATAGTACTTCCATTTCAGGTTCTTCCAACAGCTGGATTACAAAAGAGCCATAGTGTTCAGGTTAGTTTCTTTTGTCTTAGATTATTTAGGTAAAGATAAAGCCATTATATTTCCCTTTGGTACTTTTTGTGTATATATATATACATACATTCATGGATCTTTACAAAAGTCTCTATAAAGCTTTTGTCTCAATTCATATTTTGCTACAAGCAATTTATGTCTGTGATCTCGTATATTTTGCTTCTCTAACATCTTACTTAGTTTCCCCCTTATCTTTTTGAAAAAACCTCTCCACGGCGGTAAAGTCTCATTTGGTGTGCTAGGTATAGTGACAAGAAGTAAGAGCACAAATTTCCCTTAGTGCTGAACTAGAGTAGCGAGAACGCCTTTATGCCAAGACTAGGGGAGTACATGCATAGGGATGAACTGTAGAAATCAAGGAAGAAAGTAGGCCAGACGATAGCTTTATGGAGATAGACTCTCTAAAAGAGGATAACTCCATAGAGATTAACAACCCAAACCTTACTAAATCGTATACAAATGGCTATATCCTATACCATATATCCCTAGCTGCCCCTTGTGGGAGTTTCGATCATGTCTCAATCCCAGTGTGGTTGATCATCTAAAAAGACCAGTTAAGCATCATTGGCTTGTTCAACTTTTACTTGACCAATTACCTAATACAATAATACTACATAGGCTCATCAAACAATACCTCTTAGCTTGATTCAAGATTTGGTTTGAATTGTCTGGCAGATTAACAAGTGTTATGCACCCAATCACCACATTGTTCTCAGTTGTTCCCACCTGGTGGGTTAGACAAGCTACGTTTAGCTAGGAGCATCTTTTCCTTCTGCCTAACTCCTTGAAAACAATGTTTGACTTGCATATGTAGGGCATATTGCTAGCGTTCCATATGATTGGGCCTTGTAGTGGCAGAACCTAATCTCCTAAGAGGCTTTGGCCCCTCCGCCCCCATTAGAGAGGAGACCTTGACCTTTTTCTTTTGCACACACACAAGAACAAAAGGGTGAATTTTCTTTCATCTTTGCCTTTTTATTAGCGCCTCCATTTTTTATATAAGTAATGGGGTAAGGGGCGCCAAAAAGAGATCTAGAAAAGTACAACATGTTACAAAGTTTGGAGAATATTGTTCCTATTTCTAATCCAATTACCAAGACTATAACCTGAGCCCAATTTACAAGAGGAAATCCAGGTGGCATTTAAACAAGCAGATCTGTCCCAAATTCTGTTTATATTGGTTGGGACGTTGCTGAAGATGCACATGTTCTAAGCTTCACTAATCGTGTATCAGTTTGCAAGAAGAATACATTTTTGGTACATCCTAATAGAGGTTGGAACTAAGGCTGGTATGGATTATAGTGACTGTTGATGGAGCTTCTAGTATGTGAAGCTTATCTCTCCATCTTGACTGATGTCATTAATACCTCACAGCTCCCAAAAACATGATTTAAGGAGTTTCTTTTTAGGTGACCCAGGCTTATCAACCAGCCCAGAATTTTAGCTTTGACTGGAACTTTGGTTGACCAAACAAATAAAGGACTATTGTGCATTAAGTCAAACTTGTGCTTAGGACTGAGAAAAGATTCAGAACAACAGGTTCTTGTCAGCTCGCAAAGTCAGATCTGGCGATCTGTCTGATTTGTAATATGCACTTGATCCAAATGTTGAAGGAGACTTATCATCTCTTGCGTCCATTGTTCTGTAAGATTTCTTCTTAAATTAAAGTTCCATCAAGTGGATTTTCCTGATGTAGTGTTGTTTCTGACTATCAACCTATTTACTGGAGCATCCTTTGAGTCAGTAACCCTATGCAGCCAAGGAAAGGTTTGGCTCAATGGAATAGTTCCACGCCAAATGTCTTCCCATAAATGTATGATTTTTTTTGTTTCTTAATTTCCACGGTGAACAGTTGGTAGCTCTTTTATTAATCTTGTCATCCTTCTGTTAGAACTAATTTCATGAATGTTGTCTATTACTCTGCCACATAAAGAAGAGCTGGAGTTGTGGAAACATGATGCGGACCCACTAGGAATTAGATCCTAAGAA
>JAJIYU010017981.1:0-11406 GCA_030144865.1 Tinospora cordifolia | reverse complement strand
GTTCTCTTTAAACATATAAGTCCAACTTGCAAACAAAGGGATAGTATTAGAGGAACATAATACATTATTGATATACTCTATTGATATTGTAACTAAAAGTTATCCAATTATCTAGAATCATGCAATTACGCTCTTAAGCAATGCATACATCTTAAGCATTTTTCTCAGTACAATACTTAGAAAACTTTTACATCAAATTAAGATTAAGCTAGAGACAACTACATATAAACGAATATATATATATATATACGAGAGTAATCCTAAGGGAGAGGTTCATAAGTCAGCAGATGATAAAATCGGCAATCCACCAAAGGTATTACCTTAAAACTAGCACAAATATTCCACCGTTCTCAGGGAATCTACCCATTAATTGCTTGATCAAAGTAACTCACCAGGCTCTTTTATGATCAAATTTAAGAACAAAAGCTGTGCTTAAGAGGAAGAAGGAACATAGTATGGCAAAATAGTATAGAAAGTCTGTAAAATAGTGAGCCCAATGAGAAGAATTGCTGCTAGAAGAGACAGAATAGCCCAAGGATTTCTAAAGTAATCACGCCACAAGCTAGCTCTCCACTTGTGCCATTTCCTCTCAAAGTACCTATTAACATCTTTTGAAACTCCAGCAAGGTAGCAGTCATCAATGTCACAAGCAACCTCTCTGCAAATCTTGTTGAACAAAGAAGCCACTTCCTCCTCACTCCCCAGGCCATGATCAATAATACCTCTGTAGCGCAAGTACCCTACGTCTCTTGGGCAAGTGATCAACCCATCCATAAAGCTCACATAAGAAGTTACATGGTTACTGCAATGAGGATAACATTGCTCAAATGCCATGAGGTTGAGGAAGATGGACTTGGTTGAATCATGGATTATTAATGGAGGAATGTAAACCACGCCGTTATTGAACTCGATGTCCATGAATTTATCAGACTTCTTCTTCTTAAATTTCACCCCTGAGTTCATTAGCATTGAGACACAATGCATTGGGAGCTGAGGCAACTTGGTTTCACGCTTCTTTACAGGCGTGTTGTACCCATACTTGGGTTTAGATGAACAGGGTAACAAGCTTTGCCGGACAAAATGAAGGATATGCAAAGCCGGCTCATTCGAATTTGTTACCTTGTGGCGTTGTGGATCATAGCATCCAGGAATGACAGAATCGAAGAACTGAAGAGCAAGATCATCCAGAGAGATTGTTTCGTTGTCTTGATCAACTGTTAAAGAGAACAAGCGCTCGAGAACAAAGAAGGGAAGCTGATTCTCAAGCATCAACAAGTCGCGCTGAATGCAAGGAAGCATGACCCGAGAAGTGAAGATGGGATCACCCCAGGAATAGTCACAGAAAATGATTCCCTTAACAGAAACCTTGAGCAATTCAAGTATAAAGCAAGCATCAAGCAACATCATTTCTACGAATTCCCGACTACTAATATCCGGAATCGGCTTCGCGTAACATCTTCTAGTTTCATCTTCAAGCTCTAACATGGCTTCTAGGAACAACTCCAAGTTGTGATCCGAGCGTTCTAGAACGCGACGGAGAAGCCTCCATTTGTGCTTTTCCATGTCCTTTAAACATGGATCATCTCTGTGGTAAGGGCCAATGGAGACAAGTTGAGGAGAGTAACATTTTGGGTGAAGTTCTCGGAGGTTTTTGGGTATTCTGAAGATGCAATTATCAAGCCAAGAACAGGTTGCTTCGCATCGTTGGTTTTGCTCAAGCTTCTCCTCTATGGTGATCACCCAATCTTTTGTGATTCTAGAGTTGGATTGTGGTTGTTCTGGGCTCTGGATTTTATTTTCTACTCTGTTATCTTCTTCTTCATCATGGAATTGTTTTCTGTGAGAATTATAGAACTGTTGAGGCTTCTGAGAGATTCCTCTTCTAGATTGAATTCCCTTTGAAGCCACAAAGATGACACCTCGGAGCTTTCTCCTCCAAATTCTTGATTCAGGAATTGTCATTTTAGTTTTAGATGAAGGGTTTCAGGGAAGGGTGAAGAAAAAGGATCAATGGCAATGGGTGAGGTAAGCTGGGATTAAATTTGATTAATGTTGTGGGCCAATGAATAATCGAGCTATGACTTGACTACTAACCACTCGCTCTAGATGAGGCGCCAGTTATACATATTCTGACGGACCAACATGACCGCCAGATCAAACTCAAATACAGAGAACCGTCCAATACTGGTTCTTGGCATTATTTTATTGGGAAATCAATAAGAATGGGTTGGCCATGATGTAATGGAAACATTTTTTGGGTCATGGGCAGGCTACTAGTTTACACACGGTGGCCAATTAACCAGCTCAGAATATATTAACCACCTCTAAACCTCGGCCGTTCATAGTAAATAAAATAAAATAAATAACAAGAAAAATAAAAATTCAACTCTTCTCTTTTTATTAAATAGAAGTTTTCATTTACAAAGAAAACTGAGCTCAGAATTATCCTAAGTAGTTCACGTAATTTACATCGGAACCCTTTTAGGCCCTTCTATTATTTGCGCTCGTTTTTTGAGAAAAACACTGACGTCCTCCCCAAAACTGACGTAAAGCCCAAGGAACGTAACTAAGAATGATGATCTTTTCTTTTTTTGTTCTATTGGATCGTACTGTAGATTTGATTGTTAAAGTTCCATGGACGACCACTGTTTGGCCATTTGGGTGGGGAGGAAGATGCAGAAGATGGAAAAGGAGAATCTAGGTAGTTTCAGTGTAGCTAATCAGAAAAGCTACAAACTTTGTAATCATGGACCATGGCGCAGACCAAACCAATTTACCGGCACAAATCTGTCACAAAATCAAGTGAACTCTCAACCTGTACAATTAATTGATTTCTTTGTTTCATCTTTCTTTAAAGAACTAAGATATGTGCACATATATAAGGCTTAAACGTACAAAATAAAATGAAAAGGAAAAAATATGTTGGCAAACTCGAATATTGAAACTATACAAATTGAAAACACGGAATAAACTGGCCTATTTGGAATTTGACCCAAAATTTATAATTAAAAACAAGTTTTTAAAAATTTGTTTTTAAGAATTCACATTTAGAAGACAAAACGCCATTTATAGACTTTCTTATTCCCATACCAAATTTTGAAGTGAAATTTAAAGAAAATATGAGTTTTAGGAAAACACTTCAACCAAAATGTTGTCTAAGTTTTAAAATAAAAATAGAAAACCGCATTCAAATTACATACCAAATGAGGGAAAAGAATCCTCAATACTTCCAGTTTTCTAGCACTTTCCGATATCCGGATGACCAAAACCGAGTCTTCAAAAACTCGGCTCCGAAACTTCTCTGCCACCTTGCCCAGTGGTTACTGCGCCAACAGGTATTCTGCTAATATATCTCTTACTGAGCCAATCTTTTGTAACCTCATTTTTCTTCTCCATCTGCAGGTTTCCATGTTGCGTCGCTACGGCAATGAGTAAATCATCCATCCGAGGAAAATCAACCATGGGAACCCATATTTCATGGACACATCAACTACCCACAACAACGTCATCGCTCCTAGTTAAATAGTTTCACCCGCTTTCCCAAGTGAAGAAAATAACTTCGGACACTCCAATCATGACCTTCATTCGCACTTCAGAGCACGAACCATCTCCCATGTGACTGGATCACAGTCACGGCTCAGACCATTGACATCTTTAGAACCTTTTCTGTTGCTGTTCACAATTGCAACAATGAACTTCTCGTTCTCCAGAGTATACAGATACATAGATTGTTCTTCCTAAAAGGAAAAGGAAAACCTCAAAATTATAAATGGTCAAACCGAAAGGGAAAACAGAAAGAACTGTGAACATTAATGATAAGATGGAAATTTAGAAAAAGAACTTGGCTTGAAAAATGAAATTGTTACGTGGGTGATGTGCTTATGAAAAGAGACTATGTTTTGCTTAAAAATAATGCCTACGTATTTCTCTTGGAAGAATAATAGTTTCATTTTAAGGATTTAATGTGAGAAAACAACTTTCATTTTATAACAGTTTACGTTCATATAAGTAGTTACTAAATACCACAGAGAGGTCATAGAATTCCTCAGGAGAAATTTGCAGCAACTCTGCAGCAGTTTGACCCGTACACCAAGCAAAAATCTTTGCACTTTCATCTGCAAGAACTATTTTCACGTGGAAGGTAGTCATAACTTCACCAGCACATGTGCACAGGCAGAAATCGCATTGCAGGAGTCCGTCAGATTTCTCACTAACAAAATGGCCACAAAGCGAATGCACAAATCTAGAATGTACATGTTGGTGTTCAATGTGATCAAGCCACACGTTGCAGATCTGTACAATTGGATACAAAATGACAAGATTAGATATCTGTGAAAAATATTGAATTGGAAGATCATAATGGCAAACATTGTGCAGAGTATGAGAGTATCAACCAACAAATCAACTGGGGGCTTAAACCAGATAACACAAACAAGGAATGATGCAGTCCCATAAAACTGAAAAAGCAAGATCAAAGCCATTTACACAGCAAAAAAATGATCGGTCCCTATATTGTAGAATCAAAAAAGTAGTTCATCAAGAGGAGATGATTAATCAAATAAATTGTAAATCATATGCATAATAAATTATTTTCGTGAGTTGACCAAACTCCTGAAATGTGGAATTGCTACAAATTGAACTGCCTCCGCCATCATCCCCAGTGGCTGTTTGATGCACCTTAAGCCATGTTTGGAGACACTTGGATAGGACAAAGCTTGTGCTGGGCCCCACATTTAATCTGACTAGTGTTGAATTACAGAATCCCGACCTTTTAGTTGGGTTTCTGTTATGTGAATGTTTTTTCCTGCTCTTTTCCTTGCTCTTCTTCTCTTCATATTTTTTTTAAAAGAAAAACCAGCATAATGACTGGTTTTGCAACCAAAACCATGGACCACTAAAACCATCCATGGTTTTGTTGTCAATCTGTAATATTGTTTTTTTTTTTTTTCATAATTGTCCTCTGTTGCGAAAATACAGAACTATTTTTCCTTTTAATCTCTTTCTATGTAATCTAATTCTATCACATCGTATTCTGTAAAATAACCTTATTCTATCTTCTATTCCAATCAGAACCTAAAGGTGTTTGGGGAAGATGGAGATCATGATGCAAGGAAGGGATTTACATGCATCATTCTACTACAAGTAATATAACCATCTACATATGTTAGTCATAGACTTATTTATAATTCCCAGGGGAAAAGAAAGCCTATAGTATAACTGCTAAGATCATGTTAAACTAGTGAATTAGCTACAAGTAATCAATCATCAGAATACTAGGCACAGAAAGGGTATGCTAACAGTTAAGCATCCCCAGAGTAGATTTAGGCGAATTATCCCAATAAATTTCCCTTAATTAAATAGTCAACATTTCTAACAATTACAGCACTTAAGGCCGCTAACCACCAAAAAAATATTGATACACTTCATTTATGTAGAACAGGGGAAATCGCCACTAACTCATAGAATTAAACAAATTGGTTAATATGGTACGTCCAAGGAATCATGGACTAAAAACATAATCAGATATGCAAGATCAAGAACACCTCAACATTTTAGTTCATGACTAGGTAGAAAAACATACATAGGTGACATTATGATGACTGGACAGATCAGAGAGGCGATTGAGTTTGTGCAGGCAAGAGGAGTTTAGCAATGCAGGCAAGGAACTTAGGTTAACCAAGGAAGCTCCAGGATTTTGCTCAAACCATGAGACCTCAAGCCTGCAAAACAAAAGTATTCACTTTTTAAAAATAATCCAATTCAACACTAAACAGCTTTTAAAAAACAAAAAATCAATGCTAGGTGACCATGTTGACCATCAACTGTAAATTGACGAAAATCTTCATTTTCCTTTGTACAAAAAAAAATCAACCATGTGCACCAATAAATAAGATAGATGGGAATAAATAGCCATCCCACCTTGCTAAAACTAAAAAGGCAAAGAGGAAGATAGATTATAGAAATGCTCACTGCTTTTCAGAAGTCATACGGCACGTTAAGCCGGAAATATATATCATGTGACCGAGGCTCAATCTTCCAAGTGACCTGATTGACCAAAAATAATAATGATATGGTGCTATATCAAAAATCCATTGCAGAAACAAGCCTGAAGACAACATCATACTGATGTCAAAACCTGAAAGTTCAAAAGGGAATGATGTATCTAGCTTCGATCATCATGCCTTTGAACACCACGTCCACAGTTGTGTACATGATAACATTCATATTAACTTAATTTATTTAAAAAAGACGATGAAAAATGAGAAAGTGAGTAAATTCTATACCCTTTTGATGTAGGGAAGAAAGAAGTAGAATAAAACAGAAAGAAAAACAATGGAGAGGAAAATATAACGACTATACTTGAGAATTAAAAAATGACACCCAACTTAATAAGCATTAGTGGACCAGTAATCTAAACTTTGGCAACAAAACTGAGATTTACACTAACTTTAAACTAATAGAATTTTAAATATTTCAAAATAAAAAATCAAACAGCCAAAATCTTAACAAAAAAGATCCTCTAGATTTTTAGTCTTTCCTTAAACATTTAATTTAGCATTTACTTCTAACTTAGGGCTTGTTTGGTAACTCTACTTCTTAAATATTTAGTACTTATTTGTTAATACTTTTTATAGTAGAACTAATTAAATAAGAGTTTATTTTATAAAGTATTTAATAATAATAACATAAAAAGCTCTTATTTAAAAATAGGATACTGATTTAGCAAGCTTGACAAACTTTTATTTTTCTCTTATTATATGAGTAGTTTAAGTCATTTAAATAAAAATTAGTAGTTTTAAATAAAAAAAATTATTTATAAATTTAATCATATTACATAATATATTTATTAATGATGTGAATATACATATTTAATTATAATTTCTATATTATTACTTATTAAAACCAACATTTTAAATTTATTTAATTTAATATTCTCATTTTGAAAATATTACATTTTGAAAAGTTTTAAATAGCTTAATAGTATAGAAAGTTAATAACTCATTAGTTATATTTTTAGTTAATTACGAGATTGCAAGATTAATTAATACAAATAGATTAGTTATATTTTTAATTACAAGATTAATGAATACAAATAGGTTAATTTTGATGAGCATATAAATCAAAATTTTTTAGTTAAAATTAGATTGAATTAATTTTTTTAAATAGCTTGACAAGGCTATTTTGGACATATTTAAAAAATTTATATCTATTTTGGAAAGTATTTGAAACCTCTTTATGCTCCTCTTAGTTCAAAAAAGCAAAAAAATCTTGCTTTTTATTTAAGAGGTATTTCCTCTATTTCATAAAAAGACTTAAAAAATAAGAGAAAAAAAATTAAGTCATCAAACACTCTAATTTTTTCAAAGCTCTATTTTAATAAGACTAATCAAAATAAGAGGTTTTAATAAGAGTTACCAAACACTACCTTAGTTTCATCCATGAACATCAAATCATTATCATCACGTAGTAAATTATTGAATAAATTCAGCCAATCATACATATCTAGTGCAAAAAAGATAGACCAAACCTTCATAGAGACCTAATTTATTGTAAACTATAGTATCCTACATTCACGTCAATAAATGTAAGAGATAAGGTTCTCTATAGGCTTCTATGAGATGCAGTAAGCTTGAAAAGAAACTAGCAGCTTAGCACAACTAGCCCTCCTGCCTACTGAACACTAACATAGAGTTTAAACCAAGTTAAGGTGAAGGCATTCTCCCAACTCTAATTCACCGCCCAAGTAGGCATGGAACCTTCCTGATCTCCTTAGGAAAGTATTTTTGGAAGATAACTGACTAATGCTCATTCTTAGACATTAAAATACAAGGAATCAATGTATTCCTCTAATTATTATTTTTTATTTTTTAAGTTGAACAGGTTCAACAAGAATAGGTTTTCTACCAGTGCACCTAAGGCTTGGAAAGCAGAACAAGAGGAGTTAGAACCTTCTTTCACTTGATGTCAGGCCTGGACACCAATCTCTTCAAAAGCTTGTTGATCTTTTTGGAAATGACCATCTCCCAGAGTCTTTAAAGTGTTCCTTTTTGACAGGTTGAAAGGATTTCTTCCTATCATCTGTCTTTCCCTCCTCTCTCCTCTTATAAAAGTAGGTCCAAATCATACTTTTGGCTCAAGGGTAGAAGTCAGCCGCTTCCCCTATAGTTGTCAACTTGTTTTTTATAGATCCTATCGAGTGTTCATAATTTGGAGTAAAATGATTCGAACCTTTGCATGTCGATACCAAAGACTAATGTCTAAGCATTTGGTTATACTCCATAAAGTTGGTCTCCGAGGAGAGGGGGAAGGGAGAAGCAAAGATTGAACAAGTAATACAACAACTTCTATCATATTAGTCATCACTTCATCATAAATATCCTTCATCAAGTCAATGTACTTATTTATAACCTTTTTTAAACTTTTGCTTCAAACCCACGATATTGGTTTTGTAAATATTATAACATAGGCATTCTCAATGTTAATAGAAAATACATGAAGATCTTATTCTTCTATAAATCTATCAATCTCACGAATAAGTGAATGGTTTCATGATTGACCTGATCAAACTCAACTAGAACTAAGGGTGTAAGTCACTCAACCTACCAACCATTTTAGGTCAAGTTTAGCCCAAAGGTCAAGTTGGTTAGGTATAAATATATAATAAACCAATAAAATTGGGTTGGGTCTGGGTAATCTTAAAATTTTGTCAAGTTAACCCAACCCAACCCAACGCTTACAATAATTTTTTTTTATTTTCAATATTTGTTTATAAGTCATAACTCTCTCAACATTTAATATATACTATATAATAAGTTAAAATTTTTAGGACCTTGCAAATAGGTAGATCCTACCACCTATTTACCCACAAGGTTCAAAATTTTGGCTTCACCCAAAACTTCAACCTTAGAAAATTTGAACTAATGTGAAAATTTTCCAGTAGTCTTGCAGAATTATTGTAGAAATTTTCCAATTCAAATAAGTCAAAAGAATTTTCTATAAATGTTAAAATATGCATAATTACTACTAGATATGATGAAAACAAATATTTTTGTTGTATAAAAGTACAAACATAATGATTTGTGACATGCATTTACATTCACAATGTTTAACGCATGACACAAAAAACTAATCCTATGGAGTAGGATTTGAAATACTAGTATTTGATCTTAGTTTCTTTTTTCTTTGTTTCCAATATTTAATTTTGTGGTGTCTTGTTTCTCTTCCTATACTTTGCTAATCTAGATTTTACTATGCTTACCTTAATTTATTACTTAAGTGTACTTTTTCATTTTTCTTACAAGAGTTAACTATAAAAAAATTATGAGAGTTCTAATCTCATTTCAATTTTATTTATTTAATTATTCGCTTTTTTTCCATCTTTTTGGCAAAGCATTTTAAATAATTTATAATTCATTAGCTTGTTCAAATTTTAGATTTCATATTACTACGTTGGTTGATGTAGTTGAAAATAATACATAATTATTGCTATGTATTGTTTTCCTTTAATAAAATTCTTTTTCTTTTAGCTTTTATGTTGAATTTCATCAATATTTTAATTGAATTTTGCTTTGAATTAAAAATGGGAAATGTTAATGAGCATTGTTAAATTTCTTGAACTTTTTCGAATTATTTTAGTGAATTTTTGTACCTTCAATTTTGCATTCACTTTCCACTTCAATAGCCGAAAAACAGGGAAATGATTCATGGAAGTTCTCTAAGTTTCGAAGAATTCTTAAACCATGTTACCCACAACTCTTAAAAGATTGAAGTTGCATTAGTCAAGAAAAAATTTCTTCTCTCCATTCATTCTATGTGGGACTAAGAATACTTTGGTTTCTCTCTTAAAAAAGTTGAGAAAGTTAATACTTATGATAAAGTTAAATAAGTGGGTTGGCTAAAAGCATTACTTAAATCAAAAACTCATCAATTTATCATTTTTTAAATGTGTAAAATGACAAAGTTATTATATAAAATCAATATTTGAGACAATGCCAAGTTGTTGTGGACTTGTACAAGAGATCAAATTAGTACATATGATACGAAATTGTCAATTCATCAAATTGAAAAATAAGAAAATAAGATTAACTTTACAAAACATACAACCATATTATAACTCTTTCTAACACAAACCATTAATAATGGAAGGAAAATTAATCATTAGAAAATTAACTTATCAAAATAATCAATAGTTTAAAAGTGCAATAATTCTGCCCATGATTTAGTTACATAGTCTTAGTAAATTTAAAAAGCAAATTTATTGCTATGTAGATCATGCCATAATAGCATTTAAAATAATTTATTTTAAATTAAAAGAATCATTTTAAGTTTTAACCAAATGTTAATAAAAAATACCTTAAAAATTTACATATTACATAAAGAATTTATTTTAATAGAAATATATAACTTTCTTTAGTCCCACATAGGGCTAAAGGGAATGGGAAAAGGTGGATGAGAAAATTAAATGCCATTTGAGGCCTTCTACTTTGAGGAAGCCTATGGGCTTCAAAAGCCTTCTTATTTAAGCAAAATGTTTAAAATATTATTGTTAAAAAGTATATTTAATTTAGTGTTATTTATGCATTAGGTAACCTGACAACCCAACCAACTCGCTCGATCAAAAGGTTTATTGGGTTACATTAGGGTGGAATTTCTTTTCACTTAATATAGTTGGGTCAAGCTGGACTTTAGGTCAAATCCGACCTGGCTTGACCCACTTACAACCCTAACTAGAACTTTCCCCACTACATAGGGTTAAGTACATTTGTACATGAACTTGTTTCCACATTCTACTAGGAGCTAAGTTCACATTTAAATTATAAGATTAATTTTTTAATTATTTGCATCCATGTCATTTCAGCTCTTCCTCTACCTTTACTGTTACAATATCATGTTAATTGGCTACTCTTCCACAATCTTGGCCATTGTTTCCATTGATAATTTAAAAGGTGGAAGTCCCTCCACTCCAATCCAGCTTCTTTTGCATTACATTTTCATTTCGTCCCATCTCTTATTGATTTGAACTTTTGATTCTCCAATTTGCTACTATTGCCTTGATTTTTCATCTTGTGATCCTTCTTACTTCTTCCTAGTTTTGGCATTGCAATAGGGCCTTCGCTATATCTAGCTAGGCCAGTTTCAAGTTTCTTTCCAATGTACTATTGATTTCATCCTTCATGTCTTCCTAGAAGGTGGTGGCCTTCTCACTTGTCACCAACATCCTTTTTTTTTTTTTTTAATCATCCCCCTTGCATGCTATCCTTCATCTTTTCCTCTTGTGTTTCCTCTCGTCTTCCTTTACTTCTTTTTTTTTTTTTTTTTTTTTTTTTCCCCTCCCCCCCTCCTTTTATTTTGTCCCTTTTTTCTTTTCCTTTATTCCCATGTCCAATGTCTGCCCAAGTTTTCTTT
>JAJIYU010017980.1:0-11407 GCA_030144865.1 Tinospora cordifolia | reverse complement strand
CTCATGGGCCTATACTTTTGGGCCCATGATTCTTTTTTCTTCTATTCAAGTTAACAAGCAACAAGTTCCCTTTTATTTTCATCAAGTTTTGTGTATTATTCCAATGTGGGACTATTCATTTTCTATTCAAACTTCAATTTTTACTAACAGAAAGATCACTTGCTGCTGAGTTAAAGATGAAGGCAGCAGTGGTGCTACTGCTGCTCCGAGATGTTGTTGCACGAACAGAGCGAGGAAATGGAAACAGGGAAGAATGAAGTTGCTACTCCAGGCTGTTGTTGCAAAACCATGAACGGAAGTGTGGGTGATCCGAAGAATTGGATGGAGACGAAGAAGCTGCTGGTGTGAGTCTTATGTAACGAACAGAGGAAGACCGTGAAGAAGAACAGAACAGGGGAGCTGAAGAAGAAGCTCTGGTTGGTGGCCAAACCAACGAGCAAGAAGAAGAAGAAAACCGAGATAAGTATGAGTGAAGTGGTTACAGCTGCCATGAAACGAGAACAGAGAAAAAAACAGAGAATGAATTGGAAAGGGGAGCTGCTGATGAGCAGTGCGATGGGTTTTTTTTCCTTGGGTTGTTGATAGTGGTCGAAGATGAAAAAGACCTGCTGTGAATTATGCTCTGTGTGTGTGGTTGTTTACTGCTATCGTCGGATGAGAAAAACTTGAAGAATGAAGATGTGTTATGTGGATTTGAATATGTGTGTAGTACTTGCTATCCATGAAGGATGAATAGAAGAAGAGCCGACTGGATTAGAATGGTGTGTGGATCATTGAACCAGAGGAAGAAGATGCCATCACGAACTGGTTTTCCTTTATGCTGACCATAGTATCTGTTAAATGAATCAGAAAGAAGAAGCATGAGCAGAACGTGATTAAAGTAGAATTTGGTTGACTGCATTACTATTAATTGGTCTTAATTTGTGACAAAAGTTGTTTGGATGGTTTGGGTGAATGCTGACCGTGATTAGAGCTTTATGAATTGCTAAGCTTACCTTCGTTTGGATGAGAGGTTGTCGGGGCGTCGTTCGCGCGGATGAGAGGTCATTGTGGTGTCGTTCGCGCGAAAGGGACGATACGAGGTAAAAATTTTAAAAATTTTAAATCCTAGAAAGTATGAAATTTATTTTAGTTAATTATAGATGGAAATAGAACATAATAAAATTTTCTTAATTAAATGGGAATTAATTAAATCAATTCCAAAAATTAGTTTAGAATAGTCATTTAATAATTCAAATTAAACAAATGTAATATTAGAATATTTGTTAATTCTTGAACATGAGGAGTAATTGGTCTAATAAAAATTAAACTAATTAATCTGTTCAATTAGAATGGGAGAAATGGGTCTCCAACATATCAATAAATTTATTTAATATTAGAAGTTTAGAATTCATAAATTTAAAATAGTTGAAAACATGAAAAATAAACTTCTTGAATTAAAAACCTTTTATAAGAAAATATTAAAATCTTAGACTTCGAAACTAAACTTGGAATTTCTAGAAGTCTTATTTTTTTCGTAATTAAATTAATCATGATGTTAATAAATTATTTAAATTATAGCGATTAAGTTATTAGAACTCTAATTATATGATAAAAGCTTGCAAGTAAATTATTCAAGTTGAAATTTTAAATTAAGAAAATTTAAAAGACTCAGAAACTATTTTAATTAGAATATATAAAATTTTAGAATTTTAGAATAACCCTAAATTAGTTGGAAGTAATGTTTGAACTCCATAATTATCTTAGAAATTATTTTAGATTTATATATTTTAGCGTATCGAGGATCTCGAAGGAAAACAAGGAGCCCTGAAGAATGAAAAAATCAGGTGGGCGCGACTTCCTTGCTCATTTGTATTATACGGATTTAAGATTCAAAACATTTGGTTGAATAGTTCTAGGATTATTAGAATTTTGTTATAAAATTGATTGAACTTGTTTGGCTTGCTTGGATGATGGTATGATGATTTATTTAAATTGTGCTTTGTTCATCTATAGCATGCGTTAATAGGAAATCATGCATTTAGATTTCATTATTTACTCATACGAATAGCCTGCATTATTTGATTTCTTTTCCATGATATGTATGATGGTTGGTATGATCGAAATTGTTTGTAAAACTAAAATAAGACGATGGTTTATTAAGAATTTACGTATCGGTACGATTGACGAGCCCGAGGCAGATCGAGGTGACATCTCTTATATGTCACTGCTTGAGATTGTCGAGCCACAAGGCAGACCGTAGGTATTCCCACCTAGAGCTGACTGTGACAGCTCGAAGTCTTTGGGAGATAGTACGATGCTTGGGTAAGTACACTCTCTTAGGCTGTGATGTGAGTGTTGATTAATTTTAGACGAGTATTGGAACCCTCTGAGATTAGATTGGATCACAGCGCATACCGAGAGGTATCTCAACCCTCTTCCGATCTTAGACTCCGACAAAAACAAATGAATGTTTGAACGCCTAATGTTTGAAAGTGTTTGTAATGTTTTAGATTGGGTCTGTATAATGCATGTGATGTGTAGGATCAATACATTGGGCTTTCGAGCTCACTCCCACTTTATCTTTCAGGTACATATGGGCTTAGAGTATCGTAATCCACATCAGATGACTCACCATTCAATTGTACGCCTCATTGGGGAGGTTGTCCGAGATGGGAGACTTGAAGGTCATGTTTTATGTATTTCTACTATATTGTTGTGATGTATTTACATTGGTTTAACTTTAATTGTTTTATCTTTAAATGACTTTCCTTGTTTAACAATTTTGGTTTGAAGGAATCGTTTAAAGTATTTTTCAATGCATTATGTATGACTTGTATTATGGAACCCGGCGAATGTTTCGAGACGTTATTCTGATTCTTCTATTTTGTATGAGAATTTATACAGACATTGACTTGAAAACAAAATTGGTATGAACTTGATTTGAAGAAAAAGAAAATTTTGACAGAAGGAAAAAATTAAGCAGCATCTCGATTTCAACGGGTGACGATCCACACGTGAGAAGTAACGTAAACGGAGGTCTAGTTGAAAATTGAGGTGTTACAATGATCGATTTGAAGTATACGTAGTTGTACACTGATAGAGAGACCATAAGCTCGAGGTCCAAGCGCAGGGTTAAGGTACACGATGTGATTGGTTTAGGCTCGAGGTCCAAGCGTCGGGGTTAGGGCATATGATTAGTGCGCCTAGCCTCAGACCTGTTTGAGCGCGACACTTGAGGACTGAACGCAGGGTTAGGGTGTTCGATAAATGCGCCTAACCCTTGACCCACTTGAATGGCCGGTACACCTGTCTCATGACTCGCTCGAGTGATGACCATAGGGTTGTATTTTATGATTTGAACCCTAGTCTTGATATAGTTTTGAGTTGCATGTATTTAAACTGTTTTTCTTCAAACTGTTGCACTATTTGTAACTGCTTTTGTAATATACCACGATTCTTGAGAAATTGTTTCACCGTTACTATTCATGCATACATGCACTGTTTTTGGATGCCGATTAGGTAATATGCTAGTTTTGCTACTCACTGAGCCACTTTGACTTTTAGGCTCACTACTCTACTAACATTTCAGGTTCCTCAGCGGCCGATAGAGGGAAAGGCGTAGCGATAGCCTAGTCCCGGAGTGGTCATTTGTTTCATTTTGTTTCTACCTGAGTTCGGTCACATTGGAATGGTTCAATGGTCAATGTGCTTTTGGAATATGATAATATGTAATATTTTGTTGCTTTCGCACCTTACAATATGAATGTTTAAATTACTCTTATGTCATTTTTCATAGAAATTGGAATGTAAAGGCTTAACAGTGATTGGACGAACTCAACTCAATAAGTGAGTTCGTTGAGTTACTATGCCGGGTGGGCCGCCCTTCGACCTAGGGAAGGGGTCTTGACATACCAACTCTATTTCTTTATAAATCTTAAATTATTTGTTTTATTTATTTATTTATTTTAGCTCTACACTTTATTTTGAATATTTTCTTCAACATCATTCAAAAACTCTTATTTTTATTTGATTTTCCAAAAGGTAAAGTGTATTGAATCTAAAATACTATCGTCATACTATAAAAATAGTTTAACTTGAACGTAATATTTACTTAAATAATTATATTGAATGTTGACCATACATTAAAATAATTAATAAATTGTATATTATAAAAAAAATTATTTAAATTTAAATTTAAATTTAAATTATTATTTGTTTATGTTTTCTTTATTTAAAAATTTACAATGACAACTTTTTGAATAATGATAAAAATTTTAGTATCAACATGTCATAAATTTGATTTATCATACTCTAAAGCCTAAAATTTCGAAACTGCTATAATTTTAAATAAAAATTGAGTTATATATATATTTGTGATGATCTCATCTCCAAATATTCAAAGAGACAAGTCGTCCGAGTTAGCACTCAACACTAAGCACTAGTAATGTATTCTTTCCAAACCTTATAAAAAGAAGCTTCAGTTGTATTAATTTCTTCAAACTACTCTTACGCCCAATGCTTGCTCTCAAACTTTCTTAAAATTAAAAATAAAGAACAATGAATCAAATGAAGAATTGATGAGAAGGCAATGCGGTTGATCATCATATCATTGTATTACATTGCAGTTGCGTATAACGTTTCTTGGAATATAACGTTTATATATATATATATATAAAGATCCTTTAAAACCTTTCTTGGGATTTATTCATATGCTCAATTAGACGCCCAATCATCAGCCACAAAAATTTTATTACACACGTTTGATATGGATTTAATTAGATTATTGGAGGTTTACATTTTTCACTAAAAAATTTCTATACAGGTTAATTTTATATTTAATTATTTATAATTTAATTTAAACTCTTTTAATTGTTTAGTTTAATTTCCTAACTTAATTTATATATAGGAGTGCTTAACAACTCTATTTCTTTATAAATCTTGAATTATTTGCTTTACTTATTTATTTTAGCTCTACACTTTATTTTGAATGTTTTCTTCAATAGCATTCAAAAACTCTTAATTCTAATTTATTCTCCAAAAGGTAAAATGTATTAAATCTAAAATCATATGGTCATACTATAAAAATAGTTTAACTTGAATGTAATATTTACTTAAAAAATTATATTGAATGTTGACCATACATTAAAATAAAAGGAATATTCCAAGAATATTTTTTTAGAGTAAAAAATGGAGTAATGGGTTGGAGAAGAAATTGTAATTTGGTGTTGGGGTAACTTCAAAATGGAGTAAAATTTGAAGTTGGGGTTCGAGATGCCCTAAGAACTGTTGTAAACTGCGTATTTCTGCTACTCATCAGTTTAAACTTCTTGAACAAATATTATCTTTTAATAACTATTTTGTCTATCTTTTAAAAGAACAAACAAATATTGTATTTCTATGATCAAAATTGAAGGCAAATGACATAAACAACAAAATTCTTGGATCATATCAAGATTTGTACTTTTGATTAATTCAGTACTTAATTATAGTTATGATCGATTGATTTCCCGAGTTTCTACTTCTACGTCCAATTAAAGTAGTTCCATAATATGAATATACGTCCAAATATGTTTGTATGCAACCCTAGAGATCCTAATAAAATGTTGTATATTTATATATATTTGTGATGATCTCCTCTCCAAATATTCAAAGAGACAAGTTGTTCGAGTTAACACTCAACACTTAGCACTAGTAATCATATTATTACAACCTATAGAATATCCATACAACATAATATATAACTGATCCATATATCTAAACAATTAATGTATTCTCCCCAAATCCTGTAAAAAAAAAGTTTCAGTTGTATCAACTTTTTCAAACTACTCTCACGTCCAAGGCTTGCTCTCAAACTTTCTAAAAACTAACAATAAAAAACAATGAATCGAATGAAGAATTGGTGAGAAGGCAATGCAGTTGATTATTTATATAAAAGAAGACGAGAGTTATGCTTGTATTCTAATTCTATTTAGAATTCAAATTAAAACACAGTACTATTAACTCAACCAGCAGGCATACATACATACATATATATATATATAAAGATTCTCAAAAACCTTTCTTGGGATGTAATCATATGCTTAATCAGACGCCCGATCATCAGCCACATAAATTTTATTACACACGTTTGATATAGATTTAATGAGATTATTGGAGGTTTACGTCTTTCACTAAAAAATTTCTATACAGTTTAATTTTATATTTAGTTATTTATTATTTAATTTAAACTCTTTTAATTGTTTACTTTAATTTCTTAACTTAATTTATATATTAGATGAGCAGACTAACACCTCTTCTAATAAATCATCATATCATCGTATTACATTGCAGTTGTATATAACATTTCTTGGAATATAATGTTTATATATATATATATATATATATATATATATATATCCTATAAAACCTTTCTTGGGATTTAATCATATGCTCAATTAGATGCCCAATAATCAGCCACATAAATTTTACTACACACGTTTTATGTGGATTTAATTAGATTATTGGAGGTTTACATTTTTCACTAAAAAATTTCTATACTAGTTAATTTTATATTTTATTATTTATAATTTAATTTAGACTCTTTTAATTGTTTAGTTTAATTTCTTAACTTAATTTATATATAGGAGTGTTTAACAACTCTATTTCTTTATAAATCTTGAATTATTTGCTTTATTTATTTATTTTAACTCTACACTTTATTTTGAATATTTTCTTCAATAGCGTTCAAAAACTCTTATTTTTATTTTATTCTCCAAAAGGTAAAATGTATTAAATCTAAAATAATATGGTCATAATATAAAAATAGTTTAACTTGAACGTATTATTTACTTAAAAAATTATATTGAAGGTTGACCGTACATTAAAATAAAAGAAATATTCTAAGAATATTTTTTTTTAGAGTAAAAAATGGAGTAATGGGTTGGAGAAGAAATTGTAATTTGGTATTGAAGTAACTTCAAAATGGAGTAAAATTTGAAGTTGGGGTTGGAGATGCCCTAAAAATTGTTGTAAACTGCGTATCTCTGCTACTCATCGGTTTAAACTTCTTGAACAAATATTATCTTTTAATAATTATTTTGTCTATCTTTTAAAAGAACAAACAAACATTATATTTCTATGATCCAAATTGAAGGCAAATGACATAAACAACAAAATTTTTAGATCATATCAAGATTCGTACTTTTGATTAATTCAGTACTTAATTATGGCTACGATCGATTGATTTCCCGAGTTTCTACTTCTACGTCCAATTAAAGTAGTTCCATAATATCAATCTACGTCCAAAATATATTTGTATGCAACCCAGAGATCCTAATAAATTGTTGTATATATATATATATATATTTGTGATGACCTCCTCTCCAAATATTCAAAAAGACAAGTCGTCCGAGTTAATACTCAATACTTAGCACTAGTAATCATATTATTACAACCCATAGAATATCTATACAACATACTATATAACTGATCAATATATCTAAACAATTAATGTATTCTCCCCAAATCCTATGAAAAGAAGCTTCAGTTGTATCAACTTTTTCAAACTACTCTCACATCCAAGGCTTGCTCTCAAACTTTCTCAAAACTAACAATAGAAAACAATGAATCAAATGAAGAATTGATGAGAAGGCGATGCAGTTGATTATTTATATAAAAGAAGACGAGAGTTATGCTTGTATTTTAATTCTATTTAAAATCCAAATTAAAACACGGTACTACTAACTTAACCAACATGCATATATATATATATGTATATACATATCATCATCATATATAAACGTTTGTATACATATGATCATATCATCGCATTACATTATACATATAACATTTATGTATATGTATAATCATATAACGTTTATATATATATATATATATAAAGATCATCGAACACCTTTCTTGGGATTTAATCATATGCTCAATTAAACACCCGATCATCAGCCACATAAATTTTATTACACACGTTTGATATGGATTTAATTAGTTTATTGGAGGTTTACGTCTTTCACTAAAAAATTTCTATATAGTTTAATTTTATATTTAATTATTTATAATTTAATTTAAACTCTTTTAATTGTTTACTTTAATTTCTTATCTTCATTTATATATTAGCTGAGCAGACTAACACTTCTTCTAATAAATCATCATATCATCGTATTACATTGCAGTTGTATATAACGTTTCTTGGAATATAACGTTTATATATATATATATATATATATATATATATATCCTATAAAACCTTTCTTGGGATTTAATCATATGCTCAATTAGATGCCTGATAATCAGCCACATAAATTTTACTACACATGTTTGATATTGATTTAATTAGATTATTGGAGGTTTACATTTTTCACTAAAAAATTTCTATACCAGTTAATTTTATATTTTATTATTTATAATTTAATTTAAACTCTTTTAATTGTTTAGTTTAATTTCTTAACTTAATTTATATATACGAGTGTTTAACAACTCTATTTCTTTATAAATCTTGAATTATTTGTTTTATTTATTTATTTTAGCTCTGCACTTTATTTTGAATATTTTCTTCAATATCGTTCAAAAACTCTTATTTTTATTTTATTCTCCAAAAGGTAAAATGTATTAAATCTAAAATAATATGGTCATAATATAAAAATAGTTTAACTTGAACGTAATATTTACTTAAAAAATTATATTGAATGTTGACCATACATTAAAATAAAAAAAATATTCTAAGAATTTTTTTTAGAGTAAAAAATGGAGTAATGGGTTGGAGAAGAAATTGTAATTTGGTGTTGGAGTAACTTCAAAATGAAGTAAAATTTGAAGTTGGGGTTGGAGATGCCCTAAAAATTGTTGTAAACAACAAAATTTTTGGATCATATCAAGATTCGTACTTTTGATTAATTTAGTACTTAATTATGGCTACGATCGATTGATTTCCCGAGTTTCTACCTCTGCGTCCAATTAAAGTAGTTCCATAATATCAATATACGTCCAAAATATGTTTGTATGCAACCCAGAGATCCTAATAAATTGTTGTATATATATATTTGTGATGACCTCTTCTCCAAATATTCAAAGTGACAAGTCGTCCGAGTTAACACTCAATACTTAGCACTAGTAATCATATTATTACAACCCATAGAAAATCTACACAACATAATATACAACTGATCAATATATCTAAACAATTAATGTATTCTCCCCAAATCCTATGAAAAGAAGCTTCAGCTATATCAACTTTTTCAAACTACTCTCACGTCCAAGGCTTGCTCTCAAACTTTTTCAAAACTAATAATAAAGAACAATGAATCAAATGAAGAATTGATGAGAAGGCAATGCAATTGATTATTTATATAAAAGAAGACGAGAGTTATGCTTGTATTCTAATTCTATTTAGAATCCAAATTAAAACACGGTACTACTAACTCAACCAGCATACATAAATATATATATATATATATATATAAAAAGATCATCGAAAACCTTTCTTGGGATTTAATCATATGCTCAATCAGACGCTCGATTATCAGCCACATAAATTTTATTACACACGTTTGATATGGATTTAATTAGTTTATTAGAGGTTTACATCTTTCACTAAAAAATTTCTATACAGTTTAATTTTATATTTAGTTATTTATTATTTAATTTAAACTCTTTTAATTGTTTACTTTAATTTCTTAACTTAATTTATATATTAGCTGAGCAGACTAACACCTTTTCTAATTAATCATCATAAAATCGTATTACATTGCACTTGTGTATAACGTTTTTGAAATAACGTTTATATATATATATATATATATATATAAAGATCCTCTAAAACCTTTCTTGGGATTTAATCATATGCTCAATTAGATGTCCGATCATCAGCCACATAAACTTTATTACACACATTTGATATGGATTTAATTAGATTATTGGAGGTTTACATTTTTCACTAAAAAATTTCTATACCGGTTAATTTTATATGCCCGATCATCAGATGTCCCATCATATGCTCAATTAGATGCCCGATCATTAGCCACATAAATTTTACTACACACGTTTGATATGGATTTAATTAGATTATTGGAGGTTTACATTTTTCACTAAAAAATTTCTCTACAGGTTAATTTTATATTTAATTATTTATAATTTAATTTAAACTCTTTTAATTGTTTAGTTTAATTTCTAAACTTAATTTATATATAGGAGTGTTTAACAACTCTATTTCTTTATAAATCTTGAATTATTTGCTTTATTTATTTATTTTAGCTCTACACTTTATTTTGACTATTTTCTTCAATAGCGTTCAAAAACTCTTATTTTTATTTTATTCTCCAAAAGGTAAAATGTATTAAATCTAAAATAATATGGTCATACTATAAAAATAGTTAACTTGAGCATAATATTTACTTAAAAAATTGTATTGAATGTTAACCGTACATTAAAATAAATGGAATATTCTAAGAATTTTTTTAGAGTAAAAAATGAAGTTATGGGTTGGAGAAGAAATTGTAATTTGGTGTTGGAGTAACTTCAAAATTAAGTAAAATTTAAAGTTGAGGTTCGAGATGCCCTTAGAATTGTTGTAAACCGCGTATCTCTGCTGCTCATTGGTTTAAACTTCTTGAACGAATATTATCTTTCAATAATTATTTTGTCTATCTTTTAAAAGAACAAACAAATATTATATTTCTATAATCAAAATTGAAGGCAAATGACATAGACAACAAAATTCTTGAATCATATCAAGATTCATACTTTTGATTAATTCAGTACTTAATTATGGCTACGATCGATTGATTTACCGACTTTCTACTTCTGCATCCAATTGATGTAGTTCCATAATATCAATATATGTCCAAATATGTTTGTATGCAACCCCAGAGATCTTAATAAATTATTGAATATATATATATATATATATATATCTAAAGAAACTCCAAACCTTATAAAAACAAGCTTCAGTTGTATCAATTTCTTCAAACTACTCTCACGTCCAACGCTTGCTCTCAAACTTTCTCAAAACAAACAATAAAGAACAATGAATCGAATGAAGAATTGATGAGAAGGCAATGCAGTTGATTATTTATATAAAAGAAGACGAGAGTTATGCTTGTATTCTAATTCTATTTAGAATCCAAATTAAAACACGGTACTACTAACTCAACCAGCAGGCATATATATATATATATAGATTCTCGAAAACCTTTCTTGGGATTTAATCATATGCTCAATCAGACGCCCCATCATCCGCCATATAAATTTTATTACGCACGTTTGATATGGATTTAATTAGATTATTAGAGGTTTACGTCTTTCACTAAAAAAATTTTATACAGTTTAAAAGAAGACGAGAGTTATGCTTGTATTCTAATTCTATTTAGAATCCAAATTAAAACACGGTACTACTAACTCAACCAGCAGGCATATATATATATATATAGATTCTCGA
>JAJIYU010017979.1:0-11471 GCA_030144865.1 Tinospora cordifolia | reverse complement strand
TTGCAATTGTATAACATCTAAAATACAGAGGCTTAGGGTTAGCTCTTTATACCTCTCTGTAGCCTCAACTATGAGCTTTAAAATGCCTCTGGTTTCAACCCAAACGGATGTTTACAAGTCCTCCAAACACAGCCTCAATCTGGTCTTGTTGCTTGGTTTCTGCAGAAACTGTCAAAACAGTTAGCTAGATAGGGAGTTTAATGGCCTTATAAAATAGGTTGGGAGTTTCATTCTTTGATTTTCACCACTTGTACATGAAAGTACTCAAGATAAGGAAGAAAAAGAGGGGTTTTACCTCGCAAATGGACTTGAAATGGTCCAGAAACCAAAGCTCCAAAGATGGCTTCAAGACAACTTTTCTGGTTTTTTTTTCTGGGTTGAACTCCGTGAGCAGCACTTTTCTCTATTATTTTCGCTTCAAATGGCTTCGAGATTTGGCAAACCACTTCTGGGACTTCGTAGAGGGTGTTATTAGCTTCGAAACAAGCTACAGAACACTTAATTTGGATGAGAAACGAGAGAGATCTAGGGTTTGAAAGATGAGAGCAAAACTGAAATTTTGGACTTAGCCAAAATTCTGAGTTTTTGTTGCATGAGGATCCTCTTGCATGGCATGAAAACAGGGCACGTGGCCACCCACGTGGCTTCCAAACCTTCATGTTAGATGCCGAGTTGGCTCTTGTCATTGGTTGCTCAAAACCATGGGTCATCAAACCATAGATTCCCATGGTTTTTGGCTGGAAATACATCAAAAAAATCAAGAAAAACGCCAAAAAAATCAGTAAATTCGTGGGAAGAAAGAAGGGTGGGGCGCCTGGGCCGGCCCAGGCGCTAAACGTGCCTGGGCTTGGCCCGTGTGGGCCGAGCAGGCGCGACCGGGTCGGGCCGAAGGCCCGACCCAAAATCCGGGAGCACGGGCCGAACTCGGCCCGTGCACCAATTCCCCCCCTTTTTTTTGTTTTTTTTGTTTTATTCCATATTTTCATACATATATATGTATATATATGTATTTTATACCAAAATTCATCATTTTTTTCTAAAATCATTAAAAATGATCTAATCATCATTTCTTATCAAAATTTCAATTACGCACTAATTTTCATCATTTGTGTAATTATTTTCTCAAAAATTAAATAATTCCCCAAAAATTACATTTTCTTCCCAAAAATTTCATTATTTGCACAAAAAATTTCATAAAAATTCTAAAAATTACACAATTAATCCCAAAAATTATTTCTCTCAAAAAATTTTATTTTCCTCCTAATTTCACATATTTTCCCATTTTTCTCACTTCTCCAATAAATAACATAAATTTGAGAAAAATTGATGTAAATCGTTGTATTTCCATTAAAAATTCTAGAAAATGCATATATCGTATTCAAAAATCTTGCACACCAAAATCATGGTCGTCACAGTATGTTATTGGTATACAACAACCTTTTTGATGAAATGCTTGAGTAAAATCCAATAAAGTAGGTATGTATTCGTATAATAGCTATATACTGCTAGTACACAATAACTTTTTGGATGAAATGCTTGAGTAAAATTCAATAAAGCAGGTGATTGTATTTCTATAATATCTATATACTATAAGTATGCAATAACCTTTCTAATGAAATGCTTGAGTAGAAAAATCAAAATACTTCAATGGTGTATGTATGAAGATATACACAATATTTCAATAGTGAGTTGAAAAACGTATGATGGACACAATGAAAAAAAAAACATATTATTCTAAAAATATATATATTCATATGATATCTATATATTATTGGTATAAAATAACCTTGTGGACGAATAATTGAGTAAAAAAAATTGAAATACTTCAAATCTTCAATAGTGTATGTCCAATTATATACACATTATTTCAGTGGCGAGTTGAAAAATGTAGGATAGACACATTAGAAAAAATATAATATATTGAAAGCATATTTGCGAATCTGATGCGTATGTCTAAAGCTTCTTTTTTTTTTCGGAGATACGACAGCCTTTTTATCAGATTTCTACTCTTTTTCTTCGTTATTACGACAAAATAGTTTCTCCATCAAAAATGAAATTGAAGACAAGTTCTCTTTCTGTCAATTTCGAAAATGAATACAAAGTAAATCAAGTGAAATACAAAAAGAAATAAGTAAATTGGTTTGACATCTGAGTTATATAAATATTCTGATACAATGAATAATATTTAAAGTTATATGTTATAACTGAAACTTTATAAAAAAAAAAAAGGGTATATATATATATATATAAAAGCAATTTTCACTTCAATTTATACAAAGCACATCTTGATGGCTAGGTGCGTGAAGCAACCTGTAGTTAAGTGGCCAAGAGCCCGTTGGGCCCAAAACGCTGCAGCTGTCGCCTCCAAAGAAGAAAAAATAATGGAGGGAACCTCCATCGTTGCGGAACTGAGAAAAGCAGAGACGGGGGAGGAGAGACATTGAGATGGAGCAAGAAGGTTTTTTCGAATTCTGGTTTATTTTCTTTCTTCCTTCTTTTGTTTTGTCATGGGAATGGATGGTTTAATATTTTTATATATTATTGGACGAAAATCTTACTTTTTAGTATATCTGAAGGACCAATTTGAGTTGGAGGAGTAGGTTTCAATGGATTCGAAAGAGGAATGATGTGTTTAAATGGTGTTTTCTTTTTCCACCATTGGATATCTTCTGGTTATTTTGCGAGAGTAGTGAGCGTTTTAAGGAAAATATATATTTACATGAGTGTTGATGCCGAACTCAAAGGTGGTGTTTGATGAAATGTTTGTATGGAGAATGGCTTGACATTTTATGCCAAATGGTTTATGTTTTTGAGTTTGATTCATGTTTAAGTAATGTACATCCTTGGCGTAATTAATCATATGATGGAACTTTTAGGTTTAATTAGTAGAAAATATGATGTGCATATCAATGCCCTTAGAAAAAGCAAAAGGTTAAGATTACTGGTATTTAGGTCCTTCGTAGTTTGAAGCAGATGAAGAAGTTTGATCCAAGATAAAATTTTAAACATTAATGTTCTTTTGTTCACGAAATCAGATTCAGGATTTAGATTAGTGAAACTTAGAACCCTTTCTCAAGTTCTATTTTATTTTATTTTTTAAATCAAAGAATGATTTAAATGAATCAAGAGCTGGATCTTGAATGAAAGAGTTCTAACGCTGAACTTTAATCTTCAATTTACTAGCAAGAATGAGGAGAATATGAGTGCTTGTTTTAAAATTTGCTTTTAAAATTTAAGTGCATTAGTTAGTTAGTACACAAAACTTTATTTTGCTCTGTTCAAGTTTTTGTCAATAAGAACTAATTAGCACATGTCATTTTTTATTGTATGTCTTTTGGTACCTTCGCTGACTTTGTCAATGAAGGCTACCACAAGCACTTTGGAATGGCATGAATTTTAGAGATTAGAGAAAAGTTTGATGTCAAAATGGAGGAAGTGGATTAATGGGTGAGGACGCCCTTCAATGGTCAAGGTCTTGTCAATGAATTGGCTATTTGGCTAGCATTCATTGTTTTATAAATTATTATTATTATTTTTAACTTTTATCAAATGTTTCCATTTGGGAGCACATTTGGATTATATTTGGCTCCCCATTTTATCTATCGTTTTTTGCCTTAAAATATCTATTTTGTGCTGCAGCAAGGGTATGTATTTGGTTCATTTCACTTCCTTCTATTAAGGATCAAAGGTTCATGGTATGATTGGATTAAAAAAAAAATGCTATCGACTAAGAAGCTTGGCCAACGTTTCGTTCCATATTTCTCTTCTGATTTATTTTCCTCTCATGGTGGTTTGTGCTTCAACATCACCAGGGTGTTTGGTGACCAACTTTTAGCTCATGGATACCATGATAAGATCAATCTGTTTGTAGGGTCCTCTCTTATCAATTCAGGAATGCAAAGTGTAGGTAAAGGTTTCTGTAATAGTTTGAACAATCTGTTCCAGCTCTCATTCTCAACTATGACTCAGACGATCTTAGTCCAGGCTCGAGACCCATCTCGGCTAAGCATGGAATTAATAAATGCTCTTGATGAAAAAAGATTTGATGATTCTTGGACATTGTACAATCGGTATAAGCTGATGGAAGGATTTCCTAGAAAGTCTATTTTAAACAAGCTTCTCACTAGTTTTGCAGAAACCTATGACCTGCAGTGGCTTGAGAAAGCTCAACTTGTTGTGGAATCAGTTTTTGAGGAATGTGAACATGAACTATTAGAGAAAGAGTCAATGATATACCTCTCTTTGATTCTTGCTAAATCTTCATTACCAGTACCTGCATCAACTGTTCTGAGAAAATTGGTAGAAATGGAAGAATATCCCCCTGTCACAACATGGTCAGCAGTGGTGGCACACATGTCAAATACAGCCCCAGGAGCATACCTTGCTGCAGAGCTGATTCTTGAGATAGGATACCTGTTTCAGGACAACAGGGTAGACCCTCGGAAGAAAAGCAATCGGCCTTTGCTTGCTATGAAGCCTAACACCACTGTCTTCAACATTGCTCTAGCTGGATGTCTATTATTCGGGACAAGTAGAAAAGCTGAGGAAGTTCTTGGAATGATGCCTCGAGTTGGTGTGAAAGTTGACTCATCTTCACTTATTATAATGGCTCACATATATGAAAGAAATGGTCATAGAGAAGAGCTCAGAAAGCTTAAGAGACTCATTGATGAAGATTGCAGCCTAGGTGATTTGCAATATCAGCAATTCTACAATTGTTTACTTACATTACATCTGAAATTTGGGGACTTGAATTCTGCATCTCAGATTGTGTTGGACATGCTCCAGAAAGCAAACAAATCACATAAATCCCTTGCTTCCGCTGCTGTCATTCTCCAAGATGTTGGAACTGGTAAATTCTCTTCTCCTAATCTGAATTTTGAGCAAACTCATAGACTTGGGAAACCAGAATTCACAATTCCTCCCCAACCAGTTTCAGTAACAGGTCTGTCTTACGAAGAGTTCTGTAGGGATCGAAATTCCTTGAAACTTGAAAATGAAGTACAACAATTGCTTGATATGTTATTAGCAAGGTTGCAATTGCAAGTTGACTTGGTGAAATCTGAACATGGTATCCTTCAACCGACGGAGAGGCTTTATGCCAGACTAGTTAAGGGCTTCCTAGAAGCAGGAAGGATCAAAGACTTGGCTGAGTTTCTAATCAGAGCAGATAGAGAAGGCTCCCCAGTTTCTGCAGAGAATTCTACTGTGATCCATGTTATCAATGCTTGCATCTCGCTCGGATGGTTAGATCAGGCACATGATTTAATTGATGAGATGCTGTTTGCTGGTGTAAGGGTCAGCTCTTCTTTATATTCCTCTCTTCTGAAAGCATATTGCGAAGCGAAGCGGTTGCCAGAGATTTCATCACTCTTAAGAGATGCCCGCAAGGCTGGGGTTCAGCTTGATTCAAGCTGCTATGAAGCATTAATCCAATGTCGAGTACTTGAGAAAGACAATCAGGGTGCACTCCATTTATTCAGAGAGATGAAAGAAGCCAAAATTTCAAAAGCCAGCCATCAGGAGTTTGAAATGCTAGTCAAGGGATGTGCGGATAGTGGACAAGCAGGATTGATGGCAAAGCTCTTGGAGGAGATAAAGGAAGGGCAGAGAGTGGATTGTGGAGTCCATGACTGGAACAATGTGATCCACTTTTTCTGCAAGAAGAGACTGATGAAAGATGCAGAGAAGGCTCTGAAGAAGATGAGAGCTTTGGGGCATGTCCCCAATACTCAGACCTTTCATTCTATGGTTACAGGTTATGCTGCTTGTGGGGGTAACTATACAGAGGTAACGGAGTTGTGGGGTGAAATGAAGGTTCTTGCTTCTTCTAACTCAATGAAGTTTGACCAAGAGCTTTTAGATTCCCTATTGTACACCTTTGTGCGGGGTGGGTTTTTCTTGAGAGCCAATGAAGTGGTGGAGATGTTGGAGGCTGGAAACATGCTTGTTGATAAGTACAAGTACAGAACCCTCTTCTTGAAATACCACAGAACACTTCATAAAAAGAAATCACCAAAGTTTCAGACGGAAGCCCAACTTAAGAGGAGGGAAGCTGCTTTGGCTTTTAAGAAATGGGTTGGCCTTACCTGAAGGAAATTCCTGTCTTGTAAATTTTGCTCAAAAATGTGGTTCAATGGGACTCAAGCTTCAAATTTCTTAACACTAGGCTGACAACCAATTCTTCTCTTCATTGACTCACTGGTAAATTACTTCAAACCGGTATGAATTATTGGAATTTGGTGTTGCAAAGTTCTTTATCAGAAAAGAGACATCCATTTTAATCCTTCTCTGTTGATCAGCTAATTGTTCACCTTGATGCAAATTATCCTTAGTGTAGTTTTATGTATTTGGCAGCAACTTTGTTTGCCTTGACACTGCAAAATATGATAATTTGCTTATTTTGTAGAATATAATCTGTAATCTCTTCTTCTGATACAGCTGGAAATTTTTCTTATATTCTCTGATAGCTTACTAAGAATATGTCTCCAGTGATATAGCTGCATAGAATCTACACTATCATGGGTTTCTTTACCAAAAAAATAAGCTGATCTTAGAGGCATGCATCCAAGATGGAGTATTGCATATGATGTGGAACTTCTTAATTTACTGTTCCACTTACTTTTGCAGAGCAACACGTACTGTCTGCTTGGCCTGTTACATTATGAGTGAACTTAATTGAAATGCTTATGGCAAGTTGCTTTGCTTGCCTAAAACTTTGGCTCTATCCCCTTTTTTATTGTAAAGAAGTAGGTCATTAACTTGGTAATTAGTGGGCCATGATAGTAGCTGTTTCATCTCTTAAGGGCAGCACACACACTTAGGTTTTACTTTCTTGTGTTAAGGAAAGCATGTGGAAGAGACCTGACCATTTATGATTTGCCTGAGAAGAACAAGAACAAACACTATTATTTGGAAGTGCTGATCAAGATAAAGGGTATGATTTGAACCAAGCATCTGGACATGTAACAACTGATTTGTTGTTCCTTCACATTCCAATCACCTTGATGAAGCCTTTTTTCCAGCTACACGGGAAGGCATAGAAATATTCTTTTTGTAGTCTGCTCCATCATGGAACAAATATATAGCTGGTGCTTATGCCTTTCTTAAGTGTTGCTACCTGCACTGTTTTTAGGTCTTTTGTTTTTCTAAGAGGGGTTATTTTGGGTCATTCTTATTCTTTGTTATTGCTAGTAATAGTTGGCCATGTTTGAGGAATTGGTACTTTTTGTGGTTGTCATTTTAAGGTTTTGCACCATCTTAGGTGGTTCTCTAGTCTTTAATTAGGGCTAATCCTACTGTTTCTCAACTGCATTATTTTTATTTCATCTTTTGTATGTATTGCTTTTGGTTTCTATTTCATCTTAGGTGGTGCTTATGCCTTTCTTTTTATTTCATCTTCAAGAATTTGTATCTTTGAAGTATAAAAGATATGGGTCTTTAAGTTCACTCTTCTATCTTTTCTCTGGTTTCAGATTTATGTAAGCAACTGTAACCCTATTACTTTATCATTTTGTCATATGAGGGCTAAGCTTTTTTACTCCAATGCAAACTATCAGAATCTTTTAGCCTGTTGAATCTCTAAGTGCCAAGGAGGCTTCTATTCCAAGATTGAGTATGTCTGCCATCTATTCATCTTTACCAAAATTTTCTTTTTGTATTATAACAAGTACATACCTCCTTTTTATTAAAATTATCTTGTAGCTTTTGGATGTCTCTTATCTTCTTGCTCATAAGACATATTATTTAAGAATAAATGTTTAATGTGAATGAAGAAATGAAAATTAATTCAAAGAATTTGAAAGCTGCAAAATCTCTATGAAAGGACTGGAAGCTACATGTGGATAGCTAATAGGATGAGCCCCATGGTATTACAATTTTTGCTGACTAACCCGTGGGTATCCTTTTATTCCAATTTGCTCAAGAATTTGGCCTCTTTTTAGGGCTTGTGTTCCATGTGTTCCGATTTCTTAACATCTTTGTCCTACTATACCTCAAACAAGAGCATTCCTCAATACGGTCCATTGTATTTTGGAACTTAAAAATGGCTTTATTCAAATGGGTCTTTTTTGTGGTTTACCTGTCTAAAGTTCTTAGATGAAATTATGATAGTTGCAGGCATAAGATAATAGTTAACCATTGTTTATGGTTAATTGTGTGTTTATGCCCAATAGCAGCAAATAATGCTCCAATTAATAGATAGGAGCAGTTTGAAACCAGTTGTTAATTAGAGGAGGCTTTTGTAGTGGTAATGAAAAGCAAGAAAGCATTGCAGAGGAAGCAAATGAATGAGCAACAGAAGAAAGGAAGGAAGATGGCCTATGACAGATTGTAGAGAGAGAAGTGTGTTTGATGCAAATGAAGAAATTGTGATCATTGTGTGTAGAGAGATAACAGCAAACGCATGGGAGGGAGGGAGGGTCTACGATAGATTGTAGAGAGAGAAGTGGGTTTGATGCAAATGAAGAAATAGAGATCACTTGGTATGGAGAGATGATTGCAAACAAATGAGAGGGAAGAAGAATAAGCAGATTGTTTTGGATCTGATAACTCAAAAAGTTTAATATCTCGAGGACATAAAATGACCCAAATAGATTAACTAATGATATAAAACAAGGAAAACACTCACCACTTAGTAGAATCTTTGAAAGAAACCAGTAGTGTGTTTCAATTACGAGAAACCCAAGCATTTGGTGGGAAAATTAAAAAATAATTTAGTTAGTTGGAAGTGAGGGTCCCAGCTATTAGCAACCCATATGGTTTGAACATGGGCTTAAATAGGGGCACAAAGGGATATAGAGATGGAGAACATTTTTGTGATTAAAGTGAAGGAATTGGAGAGGGTGTAATTTTTTTTTTTTTTGGTTGAAAAATAAGTTCATCATTTCTTTTAATTCTTCAAATTGAATCCTGTCAACTTTGTTATTAGAGCATTGATTCATGGCACATTGGCACCATCGAACATGGATGGTCGAGTTGAGGTTATCGAAAAACAGATGGAGGACCTTAAGAGTGGGTTGTAAAGGCTTTTTGGAATTGAGGAATTAGTGGATAAACTTCTTGGAATTGAACATTAGTGGAACAATTAACTCAAAGTTTGGCACATATATAGTAGAAGCTTGAAGACAATTAATGATCTATGGTGTTTATCTTGGCTGCTTCTTATGGCCAAACAGCGGATTGCGATTGGATTCAATAAGAGGAATTGCGACTTCGAGCCATGATGGTCTTCCTCAATTGCATCACATAGATCTAGATTGAGGAAAACAAACAGTAGGGGCTTTAGCACCACACACAGGTAGTGATTCCTCCATGGTACTTGGGGGAAACAAATGCAGGGATTTTCGTGAACAACAACAATTGGAGATGCCAATCTTTTATGTTGACAATCCGAAGGGTGGATCTTTCGTGCTGAGAGATTCTTTTTGCCCAATAGATTTTCAAAGGAAGAAAAGCTCACCTCAACTGCAATCAATATGGATGGCAATGCCTTGTCATGGTTTAGTTAGATGGAAGTGTGTGGAGCATACAACTCATGGGATCAGCTTGAGTCCCAATTGTTACTTCAATTCGCTTTTCAATGGAGGGGTTGTTACACTAGAAGTTCTTGTCTTTTTGGCAAATAGACTCAGTGGCTCATGATAGAAGGGAGTTTGAAATTAGGTTGACTCCATTGCATTGAATACCAAACAAGATTCTAGAAGGAACGTTTATTAACGGGTCACTGCTTGAGATTCAGGCTGAACTAAGACTACACTACCTAATGGACTACACCCAATGGCTCAAAGAGAGAAATTAGTTGCTTAAGCCCTTTGGGGCCTTGTTTGTGGCCCAAACCCAGCAAATCGACTGTACTCCTTTTCTTCCTTGAGCAAACACTTGCCCCTTGGATTGCACAACTCTTCATCTGTCCCCAGTGTCACCTACAACCCTAGATCTAACTCAATGTTCAGGCGAACAACTGAACCAGCACTAGTGAGAGATTTTGACAAGGTAGCTCACTGTGTTAAAGATGCGATCTATGTTTCTACTGTGATAACATGTACACCACTAGACATCGTTGTTGCCATGATGCACATCTTCTCATTGTTCAAATCTTGAAGGCAATGCCTTGTTACTTCCTCATAACAATGCTATCGACCCCTCAATCCAACCCCGTTGTCAATATCACAACATGTTCGTATGTCCGTGCATTCTTTGGTTGGACTTCTTTCGCTAGGTACAATGAAGGTTCGAGAAAAAAATCAATGATCCGAGGTGATTGTGATGATCGACTGTGGTGCAACAACAACTTCATTTGCCTTTCTCTAGTTTAACATTATGGAATCATCATCTCCAATGCTATGGAGCTTGGCATCAACACACGCATTGGTGACTCGATGAAGGGCCATGGTGTTTGCAAATTGTGCTTCTCACTCTACAAGAGCTCACAGTTGTTGACTCGTTCTTATCTATTGAGTTAGGAAACACAGAGCTAGTGATGGGACAGCGTGGCTAGGCTAGTGGGGACACATGAAAGTTGATTGGAATGTTCACAAAATATATATCAAGATGGGATCTAACGTCGTCACTTTGAGATGAGACCTCAACCTTCAGAGCAAGGCTAGATCACTATGTGCTTTGTTCAAGGCCATACAACATTAGTTGCTTGACGAACTTTATGAAGCCAAGATATATTCTAAGCTTGATCTAAAGTCATGCTACCACCAAATATGCGTTTGGCCGGAAGATGTCCTATAAACGATGTTCCCTACACATAAGGGCAATTACGAGTTCTTGGCAATGCCATTTGTCCTTACAAATGCATTGGCTACATTTTAAAGCCTTTTAAACTAAATTTCAAGGGATTTCCTCCACATTCAAACTGTTTTTTTATTTTACGATAATCTAAATTACAAGTTCAGCTTAGAAGAGTACATCCACCACCTACAATTGGTCCTTTGCACATGTCATTAGCACCAGTGTTCTTAAGGCGGTAAGGCGGTTTAAAATGATAAGCCTCCATAAGGTGAAACGGGGCTTAGGCAGTCTTTAAAATAATTATTTAAAGGTCCCTGAAGAATTATTTATTTATTTATTGGTCCATCACTCAATATATATATATATATACATACATACATTTCTATGAAGAATTGTTTAACACTTTCTTATAATTTTATTTATCTATAATTTACATTTAATTAATTAATGATATATAGATTATAAAATTATGAATAATGACATATTAGATAATACATTATGATAAACTCATGATCATCATAAGTTCACATACTTCATATTCATAAGATTCCAAAGAGAAAAACTAATTGCGCTCTCTCTCTCTCTCTTTCTCTCTCTCTCTCTCTCTCTCTCTCTCTCTCTCTCTCTCTCTCTCTCTCTCTCTCTCTCTCTCTCTCTCTCTCTCTCTCAGGGAGAGACGTAGAGAGAGAGGAGATACGTAGAGAGAGAATGAGAGACGTAAAAAGAGAGAC
>JAJIYU010017978.1:0-11419 GCA_030144865.1 Tinospora cordifolia | reverse complement strand
ATTTAGTTTCCTAAGAGAAATATTTTGATTTCTAAATCATGAAGAATTCTAAAATATTTCTAAAACACATCAAGCACCAACAATGCCAATTAATCATGTTTCCTAACAATATATATATTATATAAATAAGATATTATAATATACTATATATTCATAATATATTCTTCCATATTCCATATTTCTATTATGAATGTATAGTATATTGCGAATATCAACTTTCCACCACCATTTCTCTACCATTGCTCTATTCGCCAACCAACGCCGCTGGTGCTACCGTCATTGTTGTCGCTTCACCAATCCCCACCGCTGCCGCCAAAGCTATTGTAGCTACTCTAGCTTGTTGCTCGCTACTGGTTCGTTGCCGCGTCTCTGCTGGTGGTGGTGTTGCCCTGAACCCATCTCTATTTGTAACAAACACCCTTGTGCTTGCTCTGTCGCCCCCAGTGTTGTAGGTGTTGCCAATGTTGGTTGCTGTGATGGACCCCTTCTTCTTTCTTTTGTTGCGCGCCTGTTGTTCTTGCCTCCATTACTACAACAAACAATAAAAATCTAAATAACAGCTGCTGCAATGCTGCACTGTTTTGTCATCAACATTACAACTATCGTTAACGCCTCCTTGCTACTACTGCCTCTCTCACCATTTTTTTTCCTCTCTCAACCTTTGTCTGATACAAATCTACCTTTGTTTTGCTTTCCTATTATGATCTATCACACACCATTTGTAAGTTTAATTTTCAAGAAGTTATCATGTTGCCTTTCTTTTTTGTTGGTTATGATATTTGTCATCGTTCTATGCCATTTACGATTGTTCTATGTCAATATTCACGGTTGTTCTACGTCATTTGCGGTTGTCCTATTTCATTTGCAACTGTTCTATACCATAAGTGGTTGTTCTATCCCATTTGTGACTGTTCTATGCCATTTGCAGTTGTTATATGTCATTTGCGGTTATTATATACTATTCGTGGTTGTTTTATGTCTCTTATGGTTGTTCCATGTCATTGGAGGTTGTTCTATAGCATTCGCGTATTGTTGCTCACGCTTTCCTCTACGGCAATATCGTTGCTTAATGCCATGTTGCATTATTTTTAGTATGTGCTATTGCCGCACTTGCTTGTCCTTCAATTTGCTTGTCCTTTAATTTGCTTTTGCATTAACTTCTTCTTACCATCTTAAGTTTAAGGGAATGTTACTATAACATCCTCCTCATATATATATATAATATTAGAAATAATATACTATATATTCATAATATCTACTTCCATGTTCTATCGTTCTACTTTTGTAGTTTCCATTTATGTGTTTAGAAATTTATTTATTTATGCCTATTATAAGTTCATCAATCAATAATATAACTCATTCAATTCTTTTATCGTAGGCATATGGAAAAGTAAATTTAACAAAAGATGTCATACACGGAACACTATGTGGATAGACGAATTAAATACTAGTAATAATTTTTAAAAAAATTAAAAAGTGTTGCTAGTGTGCCAAAATAGGTTTTGTCTGCAAAATATCTTTATGCACTACAACAAGGAACAATTTTAGCTATAAAAATTTTTATTACTAAATATCACACTTTTATTGCCAAATGTAATTAGCGATAAAAATTTTTCATTGCAAAGTCATCGTTGATTGTATTTAGCAGTGAAAAAAATGTAGCATCGCTAACTTTTTGAGATAAAAATAATTGCATAGCAAAATGAAAGTTTTAGCTATGAAATATAATTAGCTACAAAAATAATTTTTATCACAAACATGTACATTTAGCAACGATTTTTAAAGTCATTACTGAACAATATTAGCTATGATTTTTTTATTTATGTAGTTAACAATTATCTTTGTCTATAAATTATTTTCATTACTAAAAACAAAAATTAGCAATAAAATGAGATTTGTAGTTAAAAATTACATTTGTCAACAAAATATTTTTATAGCTAAAACATAAATTTAACTATGAAATGAAAATTATAGATAAAAATCCATATTTGCCTACAATTTTTTTATTGCTAAATTGTATATTTAACTACAAAATTTTTTTGTTTTATAAGAAAATATTATGTTTGTCTATAAAGCACTTCTTTTTGCTAAATATATATTTAACTATAAAATGTAATTTATAGTAAATATTCTTTAACAACAGCCAAATAATATTGTTGAATGCCTTGTCATTTTTCTTTAGTTAAAAATATTAAAAAAATTTATATTTTGTGCATTACCGAAGAATATTGAATTACATTAATTCAAAATGATAAATTACACGTTACATAGGACTATTTATAGTTGAATAATAGAGCAAAAAAGGAAAAACAAAAAAGATACAGAAAAATCTTATAGATTTTGTATAATATCTATAATAAAATATAATAATATCTTACAATATAATATCTTATATAATAATATCTTACATGTCTTATAATATCTATAACATCCCCCTTCAAACTCAAGGTGGTAGAGAAGAAGCCATCTTGAGTTTGTCAACCAAGAGTCGATGACGACCAGGTGGGTGTGCTTTAGTGAAAATATCAGCAAGTTGATCGACAGATGCAACGTGGGTCAAACAAAGTATATTTTGTTTGATGTGCTGACGAATGAAATGACAATCAATCTCAATGTGTTTGGTTCGTTCGTGAAATACGTCATTATGAGCAATTTGTATGGCACTCATGTTATCACAATGAAGAGTGGAACTCGCAGAAAAAGAGACTCCCATGTCTTGCAACAGCCATCGAATCCATAACAACTCAGAAGTGGTATCTTCTAGAGCGCGATATCCCACTTTTGTGCTAGAGCGTGAAACAAATGTTTGTTTCTTCCTTTTCCAAGAGATTAATGATGATCCGAGAAGGAAGCAATATCCTGTAATAGACCGACGGTCAGTAGGATCACCGGCCCAATCAGCATCTGAAAAGGCATGAAGGTCTAAGGAGAAGTAAGCAGAAAAATGAAGACCATAAAACATGGTACCCTTTACGTACCGAAGGATACGTAAAACTGCTGCATAATAAAAGATCTTGGAGCATGCATAAACTGACTCACGAGTTGAACAACATAAGATATATCAGGCCGAGTAACAGTAAGGTAGATAAGACTACCAACTAATTGTCTATACAACGTAGCATCTGGAAGAGACATACCATCATTAGGTAGTAACTTGACATTTGTTTCTAAGGGACTGTCAACAATTTTACTGTCAGTCAAACCGGCACGAGATAAGAGATCAGAGGCATACTTAACTTGAGTAAGATAATATCCATTAGAGCTTGATGTAACTTCAAGGCCTAAGAAGTAGCTTAGTGTGCCCAAATCTTTCATTTCAAAAGTCTGGCCAAGAAATGTTTGCAAGTCATGAATTTCTGAAACATCATCTCTTGTAATAACCATATCGTCAACATAAAGTAGGAGAATAATAATACCAGCCTCTTTGCGTCATAGAAACAAAGCAGAGTCATAAGAGCTAGGTTTGAATCCCTGTTTTGAGAGTACAGAGCTGAACTTAGCAAACCAGGCTCTAGGAGATTGCTTGAGACCATATATGGCTTTACGAAGACGACAAACTTTTCTTGGTGGATGGTTAAGGCCTTGAAGAGGTTGTAAGTAAACTTCCTCAAGTAAGTCTCCATTAAGAAATGCACTTTTTACATTCATTTGGAGTATCTTCTACTTGCGAACGGTAGAGATCGCAAGTAAAGAGCGAAAAGTCGTGAGGCGAGCAATTGGAGCAAAAGTTTCCTTATAATCAATACTGTATTCCTGCGTAAAACCTTGAGCAAAGAGTCGTGCTTTATAGAGTTCTATGGAGCCATTGGCACGAGTTTTAATCTTGAACACCCACTTACTTCCTACTACAGTTTTACCTTGAGACAAGTCAGTTAAATCCCAAGTATGAGTTATTTCCATAGCCTGGAGTTCTTCGGCCATAGCTTGTTGCCATAACGGGTCAGATTTGGCCTAGCGATAGGTGGTTGGCTCGTACAAAGTGGCAAGGGCAAAAAAACAATGATTTTCTTGAAGGTGGGATGGAAGAGTTCTTACCCAATTAAAACGTCATAGTTCATATGTAGGAATAAACTCAGGTGATGTGTTGATTGGATCAGCCGACGTTGCAGGTAAATTAGTTCCGTTAGATAAGTTGGAGGTTGATGAGCTTGCTTCATCTACATTAGAGTCAGAAAATATATCTGGAGAGGAATCAATGAACAGGAAAGGGGAACAAAGTGATGGGGATGATGTGCAAAGAGACATAAACGGTCGATGTTCCCAGAATTGCACATGGCGAGATATACGTAGTCTTTGTGCAATGAGATCATAACAACGGTAGCCCTTATGTTCAATGCCATAATCGAGAAAACAACAAAGTCGGGAACGAGGTTCCAACTTGGAATGTTCATGCGGAGGAAGTAAGACAAAGCATGCAAAACCAAATATTTTTAATACGGAATAATCAAGTGTTTTTCCATAGAGGATTGCATATGGAGTTTGGCCAGCTATAGTGGAGGATGGAATATTATTAATAGTGTAGATGGCAATGAGTGCAGCTTCTCCCCAAAAATGTTCAGATAGTTGAGAGGAAAAAAGAAGAGATCGAACGGTATCCAAAATGTGTCGATGTTTTCTTTCAGCACGACCATTCTACTGAGAGGTATATGGGCACGAGCGGTGGTATAAAGTCTCACAACTCTTATAGAGTTTCAAGAAAGGCAGTGGATGTGTATTCTGGGGCGTTATCACCACGAAATATTTTGATCTTTTTCCCGAATTGAGTGTGAATCATTTTTTGAAAGAAACGAAAAACATCAAGCAATTCTGAACGATCTTTTAAGAGATATAACCACGTAAATCTTGAAAAATCATCAATAAAGATCACAAAATGTGACGACCCATAATTTGATGTACAAAAATTATCGGGTCTAATGTATGAATTTTTTGAATTTTTCACAATTTTTCCTAATTTTGAGTTATTTATTGGAGAAAATTAGAATAATGGGAAAAAAATACAATTTTGTGGGGAAATGTGACGACCCGCATTTTTATCATCGGAACGACGGGTCCGACGTTCATGTACTCAATATATCTTTCTGGAATTTTAATAAGAAAGTACAAAATTTTTCCCAATTTTTTTAGTTTCGAATTAATTATTAAAGGAAATGAAAATAATTTGAGAAAATAAAATTTAAGGAGAAAACACATGAAAGTATTAGGAAAATGTGTTTTCTAAAGGAAAATAATTTATAGGATGGATTTATGAATTTTTGGAGTAATTATCAGATTTTTAAAATGATAAATAAAATTTTTGGAAGAAAAATATGATTTTTGGAGAAATTATTCAATTTTTAGATAAAATAATTAAATAAATGTTGAAATTGTGTATAATGTTGGTATTTTGATGAAAAATGATGAATTAGACAATTTAAGATTTTAGAGGACGAAAAATGCAAAATTTTGATATATAATACATATATGTATGTATATGTATTAGTAGAGAAAAAAAAAACAAAAAAACAAAATATATATATATATATATAAGGGGGACCTGGGCTGACCTAGGCGTTGGGCCTGGGCCGGGCGTGTGGGCTGGCCCACGTGCCAAGAGGGGGTCCAGCCCCCTCTCCTCCTTGTCTTTTTGTGCGAAAATACTCGATTTTTGGCGAATTTTCAGCATTTTTCAGCCATTTTTTAGCACAAAAACCATGGGAGCAGGTGGTATTTGATCCATGGTTTTGGCCATCATTTCATGGCCTCCCTAGTGGCCAATCCAGGCTGCCAACTGGGCATCCAACATGTGAAGCTAGATGCCACCTGGATGCCACATGTCACCCATTCTTGCCATGCAAGGCTCTCTCATGCAACAAAACTCCCTCTTGAGCTCAAACCCAGAAATTTTCCAAATTTCTGTAGCTAACTTCCTTGGCTTGAATCTCCTTTAATTATCAGACAAACCCAGCAAATCATAGCTTGATTCGAAGCTTGTACTACCACCTACAAGATCCTACAAGTGGTTTGCCTAGTCCTTGAGTCGTTTGAAGCAGAAAGCACCAAGAAGAGGGCTGTCCACACTGTTCAAACCCAGAAATTTCAGAAAGTGTGTGCTGAAACCATCTTTGGAACCTTGGAACTTAGCCATTTTCAGTTCCTTCTTGAAGGTAAAATGGTTCACTCCTCTCATCTTAGTATGTACTTTGATCTTCAAGGGTTAGAGAATGAGAAATAAGATCTTATGCATGATTTTAGAACCCTTGAAGTTGGTTACTCACCCACTGTCACAACTGTGAAACAGAGACAGTTGGAGCAATCTTGGGAAAGCTTGTTCTTGAACTACTCTAAGCACGTCCCAAAGGTAAAAGTCCTTTATTCTACTCCTTATCATGAATATTCAAGTGTCTATGTAGTAGAAATCAGAGATTGAAACGTTTTATGTGTGGTATAAGTCATTGTCGCTAACTGTTAAGACATACTGTTGCAACAGTGCTGACAGAAACAGTTTGGGGCCAGAATAGGAGTTATATTCGGGACACCTAAAAGCACCCTTTCGAACTAGAACTAGAGGCATCATAGACTCCATAATAGAGGTTCCAAAAAGGTATAAAGACTTCACCTTAAACTCTTGTGGATGTATCTTGTTATGCATGCAAATATGTCATGATAGTAGGGTGCTAGAACAAATTTTCTTGTATTCTTTAGGATATAACAGAATGTTGATGGAATGATAAGCATGTTTTAGATGTTGCAGGCTACTGATTTAAAGTGGTTGTGATAAGTGAATATGTTATGACCTATAAACTGTAAATGGACACAAGAAACAACCCATAAGAAGGGTGATTGAATGAGGGAAAAGAATACTAGAGGATAGTGAAATTTATGTACCCAGAAATTTCCTGCATTCTGTCCGAAATTTCTAAAATAAAATTAACTGACCAAACCTTGATAGATTGAGCTGAAATTTGGTGGAGAGACCCCTAGATATGTCTACAAGTTGCCTACAAAATTTCAGAGCATTCTGATGTGTGTAGCTAGGTCAACTGAGGCAAACAGTCACTGCCTATCACAGGAGATACGGGGTATGTGCAGTTCATGTTATAATACTTAGAAACCTTAGTAAATTAGATCTAAAATTTGTAATTTAAAATTCTAGGGAAACCTTAGGAAGTCTAGAACAGTTCTAGAAAGTTTGGTGCAAATCCGATGGATGGATTGCCTGCAGAAAAATCAGAAAAATAGTTGCGCAGATAGGGTCATAGGCTAAGGTTTGTGCCTAAGTAATGGAAATTGGGAAGATTGGCCCTTTTTTGGCCCAATTGACCCCATAATAACCAGAATTGACCCTGTACGACTCTGTTGACCAGCTAGGTCAATAAATGATAGGTTGACTAGGGTTGACCAAAATTGACCGAGGTCAATCAAATGGACTTAGCAACTAAAAAGAGGGAACGAACGGATGTGAATTATTCTTGCCTAGGTCAAGAAATTGATTAACCAATGATATAAAATTAGAGTGAGCCAAGTCCTATATTAATGATAAGAAGTTACGTCGATTTCGCAGGACCCAGTGCTAGAGGGACGCGAGAAGAGCGCCGGTAGCGAAGCATCCCAATGAGTAGTATTTTCTAACTCATCTCTTAGAGCTTGTTATTCTGTGCATTGTGAAAATAGTGTTACATATTGTGATGAACTTGCATCCTTTGAATGAGTTTTTAATGAAAAGTGCACCGAATGTCGAGGTCCGGGAACGGGTTAGGGTATTAGATGCGGTAGAGCAAATAGGGCGAGTTGTGACCCTGATAGTGAGCACCTAGCACAGAGTGCCTATTGAGGGGTTCTATGGGCCTACGATGATGGCAACGGCAATAAGTCCTAATTGGGTCTTCACGATATGCCTAACGGTCTGCAACTCGCTCGTGTATTGATTGGGCTCCCATAGAGCATCAAGTGACCACCTAACACAGAGTGCCCTAAGGGGGGTTCTGTGGGCCCAGATTTGGGTCGTCACATCTACACCTAACCGTCGGGTTTCTCCCGCTTGAATGTTTTTAATCGCCTTAAGAGCTTGCAAGCCTCGGCGAATGTTTTCATTGTTTAACTATTTTTAATAAAGGTGCACGACTGCATTATGATTTTGAATTGTGTTTATTGTTGCATTCACTTGCATAATGCTATTGTTCATGCATCCATGGCACATGTTTTAACTATGGAATACTTGTTTTAAGTTTGAATTAGACTGCATTACTCACTGAGCCACCGTGGACAATTAGGCTCACTACTCTAACATTTCAGGTTCCTCAGTCGCGGATAAGGGCAAGGGAGTGGTCATCGCGTAGGACTGCCCTCTCTTACTCTTTTGGGTAGGACTTCTTGTATTTTCCTTTCTGTTATTATGTTTTGAGAGGTAGAACCATGTATAGGGGTGAGGATAGTCTGTATATAATGAATAGTCTCTCCCGTTGCTACGCATGTGTAATGACCCGTTTTGAAAATATGAAGTTCTTATTGGTGTTCATATGTTAGATTTCATCTGCATTACTTATGATTACTCTGATAGTGTATGATGTGGTGTTGTATGTTGAGGCTTAACAGTGTCTTGGCAAGCTCGGCTGGCGAGCGGGTTTGTTGGGACACTGTGCCGGTCGGTTCGCCCTTCATCCTAGGGAAGGCGTCCCGACAGGAAAATACATGAAATCATAAGGAAAATTTGATTTCTTGAGGAAAATAATTTTTGAGATTGATTGTTGAATTTTCAGAATAATTATGAAATTTTTAGAGTAATTAATGGAATTTTTGGATGAAAAATGTAAATTTTGGGTAATTATTCAATTTTAGAGGAATTAATTATTTAAATGTCAAAAATTGATGTGTAATTGGAAGATTTGATGAAAAGGTGATTTATTAGTAATTTTAACAAATTTAGAAAACAAATGATGAAAAACGAGTATATATACGTATATATACATATATACAAAGGAGGAGAAGTAAATACAAAAAAAAAAGGTTAAGCACCTGGACAGCCCAGGCGCATGGGCCTGGACTACCCAGGCCCATGTGGGCCAGGCTGGGCACACGGCCCAGCCTGCCTCCCTTTCTTCTCTCTTCTTTCTTCTTCCTCCTTTCCTTCAACCACTACCTGCAACAAGCATGGCAGGGCAGTTTTGCACCTGATTTTGGACCACCGATTGAGTCGTCGGCACGCCACCCCGTGAACTCCGACCAAGCAACCTCCATGACTGACCATTCCTCCGGCCATGTGGGTGGCCATGTGGCACGTTTTGGTTCGTGCAAAACGCCTCCCAAACATCACAAAATTTGGTTTTGGTGCAGAAAACCAGTTTGAACGAGCTACCTTTCACCCTTCATATCTTTCTCGTCCGAGCTCGGAATTTGGTGTTCTTGGTGTCTTTGGAAAGAGCTCATTTCCCTTTTCAAGGTTGTGCAAACCGTTGGACAAAATCACCAGCCTGTTGAGACAAAAAATCACCACGAAGATCGGCTGTTCATCACGGATGAACCCAGAAAAATGGAACCATTGAGTTCGTCCAGTCTTGCGAGGCCGATATCTCACTCATCCGAACTCCGATCTTGAGGTACCATAGCTCGTTTTGAAGCTTATAACGTCTACTTCAACTTTCATTTTATGAGAAATACTAACTGACCTCTTTAAAAATGTCAAAAATGGGGTCGAAAGGGGGCTGTTCGTCATTGCGAAACCCAGAAAAATCAAACCATTGAGTTTGTCAAGTTTTGCGAGGCCGATATCTCACTCATCCGAACTCTGATTTTCAAGTAATATGGCTCTTTTTGAATCTTGTTATATCTACTTAATTTTCTATTTTATGAAAAATAGCTAATGAGCACTCGAACCACGTCAAAAAGGATGTCAAAATAGGCTGCCGAACATGCTAATCTTATACTTAGAAAGATTTTTGGAAAATCTGTAATGATACCATAATTTTGTGCTTCTGTTATGAATTTTTAAAAATATGCAGACATGTCTGATTTGCCTGAAATTTTGAGAATACGTTCATGAACCAACTAGGAATGTTGTGTAAAACTTTGGTCACAAATAGATAAGTCTAATGGGGTTAAATAAGTTGTCGCTTGACTGTCTGTCATATGCAATTCGGAAAACCAAAATTTTCTGATATCACACTTGGAAAACATAATAAATGGGGTCCACAATTCATGAAATAAAATTCTGGAGATACCTTAGGAAGTGTAGATCATAACTGGAAAATATTGTACAAATCTGATATATGGATTGATAGCAGAAAAATTTTGAAGTCCTGCTGCACAGTTAGAGCAAATAGGACCAGATTTGAGCATCTCTATGATTCCACTCAAAAACCGTAGAAAAAGAGATCGGAAAATTTGAAACAAAAATTATTGGGAATATTTGAATGATTTAGATAACATCTGGAAATTTTCATACAAATCCAACGGTCGGATTTATAACACGAAATTCAGGAACTCCACTCTATAGATAGAAAGGAAAATCCAGAATTCAAGGTTCCTGTTATTTCAGTTGGAAAACGTATCAAACAAAATCCAAAAATAGAAACATAAAATTTTAGTGAATATTTGAAGGGTTTGAATAAAATCTAGAAAGGTTTGCATAAATCCAACGGCTGAATTGATTGCAAGCAAATTGACAAATTTACTGCGCAAATTAAACTAAAAGGCTTAGAATTGGTTAAGTATAAAAAAATTGGGAATTTTGACCCAATTAACTTGATTTTGACCATATTGACCAATGATGGCCAACTTTGACTAAGGTGACCGAGTTTGACCAAGGTTGACCAGGTTTGACTGTTGACCAGGTTTGACCGAGTCGAATTTTGGGTCGACTAAGACCGACTAGGAGTAGTGGGACCGGAATTAAATAACATTTCATGAGGAATTGAAATTGAGTTAACATAATGCAGATTTGAGGGTATATCGCGGGACTTGGCTGAGTGTCGAGGGGACATCGGTGCGCGGGACCCGAGGTGAGTAGTTTGACTTAGTTGTTATCTTAACTATATTCTTTGCATGAAAAATGATTGAAATTGTCATCGATTGAATGGTTTCATATGTTTGAACTACATGGTTGATTTGAAATATATATAGTCGTACACCGATAGTGAGACCATAGGCTCGAGGTTTGAGCGCAGGGTCAAGGTACACGATGTGATTGGATTAAGCTCGAGGACCGAGCGATGGGGTTAGGGCATATGATCGGTGTGCCTAGCCTTAGACTCGCTCAAGCATGACACTTGAGGACCGAGCGCAGGGTTAGGGCATTAGATGAATGCGCCTAGCCCTTGACCTGCTTGAGTGGCCAGTACACCTGACTCATGACCCGCTCGAGCGATGACCATAGGGTTGTATTGATGATTTAAACCCTAGTCTGGATATAGTTTTGAGCTGCATGTATTTAAATTACTTTTCCTTA
>JAJIYU010017977.1:0-11421 GCA_030144865.1 Tinospora cordifolia | reverse complement strand
ACTTCCACCTTGTGTTGCTTTCTCCCCAAAGTTGAAGCAATGGTTCCCAAAGCTCAATCACCAAGAAAATCACCCAAAACCAATTCCCAAACCAATGAACTTCTCACACAAAGAAGGAAAAGAAAGTGAGAAGGGGAGCCAAGAAGAGGGCTTAGAGAACAGGATGACAATTCAACTCTTGTTTCTTGGGATGAGATGAATTGTGAGCATGGGGGGTGTTTATGTAGAGTTCAAAAGAGTGGAGAATGGCAAGTTTGGGGTGTTATCTTGTGGGAAACTTGCCAATTCTTCAAAATTTCGTGCCCCCCAAGCATAGGAGATTAGCAAGTAATTTTTTGGAAATTTTTGAAAATTTAGAAACTGATTTTTTGGATTTTTGAAGTATTTAATCGGATTATTTTGGATTTTTCGTTTATTATTTTCGGAGCCTCGGATCAGGACCGTTAGATCATTCTCTATCACGCATTCATATCTCAGATCAGCGGATTGCATCTGGGTGGTCAGATCTTCCTCTAGTGCTACACAGATTCTTGATCAATTGACATCGTTCCATCGGATTTCCTCGAGCGCGGTGTTGGTTCGCGATTTTTGCAATGGACGAAACTCGTTCTGATCGTCTAATCATCCTTGATCGTTTCTATCCGTACGATTTCCTTGATCGGAGTACTCGTTCGCGATCATCTCAAGACGCCTCGATCTGAACCGTTGATGGACCTCGACTAACGTATTGGTTCGCGATTGATCAGAGATATCTCAAATTTGGGCCATTGGATCGAACATGTTGATTTCAGACCGTCTGATCTGTGGTGATCCGGTGTTCTAGGGCATTAGGTGCAATCTTGATCTGGGTCGTTGGATTGCAGATCGTGATGATTACTCGATCCTGGCTGTTGGATGCAGTTTCTAATTACCAAATTTGATTTTTAATGTTGCTATTATCCGAAAATTGTCAATTTGATACTTTCTAATTGATGAAAGCTTGATTTTCTTGCATATCCCCTTCTATTTTATGATCTTACTAATATTTTCTCTTTTCTAATTATTTAATATTGCATTTATTAGATATTTTTTTATTTCTTTAATATCTTTAATGCCAATAATTAAATAATCTACATTTTCCATTTCCATGTATTTTTATTTATTTCATATTTCATTTTCAGATATTAATTTATGTAATTATAAATTAATATTTACATAATGTTTTAATTATTTTTAATAAATAAACGTGTACTACATTTTATTTGATTATGTAAATTTTTCTATGTACATATTCCTATAATATGTAGCATTAACACACACCTTATTCATACACATATTAACCTATATGTGTATCTATACTTTATTTCTATTTATTTCTTAAGCAACTCTTTAAATTTCATAATTAATTCTACTAAATTGAAATTTTCATTTAATTATCAAATTAAGGTCTTATTTGCCTAATTTATATTATATCTCCAATATATTTTATTTTTCATGTGCCAACCCACAATTTATAACCAAAAATTTTTTAAAGTCTTTGAAATTAATTTACTTAACTTATTTTATTTATTTTAAATTATTTGACAAATCTCTGGGGTATTACATGCACCTTCCATTTTGGAAATGGTTTTAATGTTGAAAACACATGCCAAAGCTCTCACTAGCCTATAAGCAATAATAAATCTACTCGAGCAGGCTCTCCAAACAATTAGGCATATTCCCATACAACATTATAAGGATCCCCTTGAACGTACCTCATTTATGGTGGCCTCAGATCCTCAATAGGGGGACAATTGAGAACTCGCGCAGAATGTAGCTCCAGGTACAGCAACATCTGGTCTTTAAGCTCAACCACATCCAATACCCTAACTTGTACCATCGGACCTTGAGATTCAGTGCACATTTTCATTTAAAATTTCATTTAAATATTGTAAATGCATTGCAACATGTAATAACATTTCATTTATGAATAGAATAATAAGTTTAAGTGATAAATTAGAAAACACTACTCACAAGGATACTCAGTTCCCAGTGGTCATCTTGTGACGGGTCACATCCTGCTGACTTTTGATCCTGCATGATCAACATGGTTTGTTAATATCTACATGAAACTTAGCTCAAATCTAACTTTATCGTCCTTGATCAATCAAGGGATTGACTTAGTAAATTATGGTTCATTCATGGATTTGGTCAATTTCAGTCAATACAATCAACTCTAATCAAACCTAATACTTACTGACCTATATGATCGACAAGGTTAACATGGTCAACAAGGTCAATTGGTATAACTAAGCCTTTACCATTAATCCAAAATACCAAAAATCTATACGGTCAACACGTGTCTCACTTTTGGTCTATAATAACTAACCCTTTTATAAATTTGGTGTTCAATACAATAAATAGGAAATTTTTTATTATTTTTTGTGTCACATATTTTCGCCCATAAGTATTTCATAATGTTATACAATATATATAAAACATTACATGACATTTTTCCTATTTTTGATATTATATAACTTTATATATATTTTTATTTATTAATACTCAAATTACATAAATGCAAATTTAACATATCAATTGACCTCCAAAAATCTTAATTTTAGTGTCATTCAGTTTAGCATTTCATTTTGGACATTTCAGTACCCACAAACTAAAATTTCAGTGTTAATAGGTATACCTCCTATATATTGACTTCCAATTACTATATAAATTCTTAGGGCCTACATGAGTACAAATAAGTTATGGATGTATGTTCTACTCATTGATCTGTATATATATATATATATATTGTGTAATTTTACACCTAGTAAAATTACACCGTAGTTTTAAGTAACACAATTGACTAACACTTCTGTTGAAAACTATACTAGTAAAACTATAATTCATAACTTTTATAACAATTCTGAATTGAAAATAGGTGAAAATAATTTATCCAAAATGACATATCTTCGAGAAAATGGTAATTTTTTTCCTCTTTTCTTTCTTTTTTCTTCTCTTTTCTCCTTTTTTTTTCTTCTTTTTCTTTCTCTTTTCTTCTTTTCTCTCAGATGAGCAGGTTGAGTGAATGGTGAGCATGAAAAATCCGAATCAATATTTATAGGAATGGTATTTGGGGGTCTCACCATCATAAATGCCAAGATAACCTTTTTTTTTTCTTTCTTATCTAAACCTCATCACCCGTGTATTATCCTCTTATTTTATTTTTTACTTTTTCCCCCATTATCCAAACAAGCCCACCTTTATCATATATAATTTTTTCCATTTTGTGTGTGTGTGTGTATATATATATATATATATGCAAGATTTAATTCATTGCATTAATTTATTTCATGTTCCATTTCATTCATTTTTTTTCTTCATCATCTAATAAGCTCCCATTAATTAATTATTATGGTTATTACCATTATTTATTTTTCATTTAATAAATACATTAATTTATACAATTTCTATAAAATCATGTATTTTTATTTATAATTCATTAATTCAAACATGAAAATACATATCGAACCCGTCGAGTCAATGTCCAAAAGAAACGGGATGTTACAGCCTCCCTCTTTAGAACAAATTTTATCCTCGAAATTTACTGAGATAACAAAAGATCAAGAAGCAACTCTAATAATATCAGGGAAGTGACTTGCCATATAGTTCTCTCGCTCCAAGATGTCCTGCTCAACACCATAAAACTGTCAACATACACGTACCATCAGTATCTCCTTGTTGTGCAGTTTCTTCACCGCTCAATCAATGATAGCTACTGGAGCCTCGTCATATATACAATCCTCTTGCAATTCAACATGCCTCCAATCAATTATGTGCGAGGGATCGGTGTAGTACTTCCTCAATATTGATACATGAAACACATTGTGTACTTTCGCTGACTAAGGCGGTAATGTCAATCGGTATGCAACAGGACCTATTCTCTCGAGAATCTCAAAAGGTCCAATATATCTCAGAGTAAGTTTTCTTGAAATACCAAACTGAGTTTGCCCCTTTTGAGGGAAAATCTAAAGGAGTACATGATCACCAATATCAAACTCAAGGACCTTCCTTCGGTTATATCCATAACTCTTCTATCGATCCTGATTTGCCTTCATGTTTTTACAGATTTGCTAAATTTTTTCATTTTGCTCATATACAAAAGTAGGGCAAAAAATTGCTATGTCACCAACCTCAGCCCAACAAGCTGGAGATCGCTAAGGTTGACCATATAATGTCTCAAACAATGTCATGTCAATACTCGCCTAGTAGTTGTTATTATATGCAAACTCACACAATGCTAGATGATCCTCCTACATACCACCAAAATCAATAACAAATGCACAAAGCATATCCTTCAAAATCTGGATCACTCTCTCAAACTGACTATCAATCTGTGGATGAAAGGTTGTGCTTAAGTTTACTCTAGTTCCCAACTGATTCTACAAGCTCTGCAAAAGATGAGACATAAATCGAGCATCTCTATTAAACACAATGAACACTAGGACCCCATGTAATCTCACAATCTCCCAGATATACAATCAACTCAACCTCTCAAAATGAGCAGACTTAGTCAATTTGTCCACAATGACCCAAATAGTATCATGTCTCCATTGAGCCTGGGGTAACACCATCACAAAGTTTATGGTAATGTGTTCCCATTTCCACAAAGGAATAGCCTAGGCTTATAATAAACCAATGGGTCTTTGGTGTTCAACCTTAACCTACTGGCACGTGTCACATCTCTGCAGGAAGGTTGCAATGTCTCGCTTCATCCCAGGCCACCAATAAGTATGTCGAGCATCATGATACATTTTATTGCCGCTTCGATGAATGGTATACCTCAAGTGGTGCAACTCTGTTAGCACTCCCTATCTTAGGCAAGGGTAATCTGGTACCCACAATCATCCCCTGAACCTCAGTGCACCATCACTATCAATTGACCACTCCACATGACAAAATGTCTACTGCCCACTCCCAATACATTACATAATCAACATCATGAGGTTGCACCTCTATGATCTCAGTAAGCAGCACTAGCTAGGCTTTCATATGTTCACTGACTCTGGTTTCAGTCGAAGTTTCATAGATACTCGTCATTGTCACATAATCAATCATTGTCCACTCCTGATACATATGTTTAGCCACACAAGCAGTCTCAACCCATACTCTACTTATCGCATCAGCCACTACATTGGCTTTCCTAGGACAGTACTCAATGGTAAAGTCATAATTCTTAAGTAGCTCTATCCATCTCCTCTGCCTCATATTTAAATTTCTTTGAGAAAATAAATACTTGAGGCTTTTATGATCAAAATAAAGCATAAAATACTCACCATACAGATAGTGTCGCCAAATCTTATCGCAAACACTATTGTTGCCATTTCTAAATCATGAAAAGGGTTTCTCATGTACCTTCAACTGTCATGAGGCATAAGAAATTACTCGGTCACCTTGCATCAGCGCACACCCAAGGCTTGTCCCACATGCATCTGTATAGATCACCAACTCACGACCTGGTTCAGATAGCACAAATACTAGTGTAGTTGTCAAATGAAGCTTTAGCTATAGAAAGGCCTCCTCATACTTATTTATCCAAAAGAAGGGCACGTCTTTCTAGGTAAATTTCATCATTGGTGCAACATTCCTCTAGAAATTCTACACAAATCTACGATAATAGCCTACCAAATCTAAAAAGCTACAGATTTCCATCACTTTGGTATGTTTCGGCCAACTAACAATAGTTTGACCATAGTCAGATCAACAAAAATACCATCGGCTCCTACCGCATGGCCTAAAAATTGAACCTCTATCAACCAGAACTCCCACTTGCTAAACTTAGTATATAAGTGATGATCTCAAAGAGTTTGTACTATGATTCTCAAATGCTCGGGATGTTCCTCCCTAGTCTTCGAGTAAATAAGGATGTCATCAATAAAGATAATGACAAATGAGTTGAGATAGGGATGAAATACTATCTGCATCATGTCCATGAACGTCGCAGGGGCATTTGTCACGCCAAACTCCATGACTAGGAACTCATACTGCTCATAACATGTCCAAAAGGTCATCTTTGGTACATCCTCTTCCCTAACTCTGAACTGATGGTACCCAAATCTTATATCTATCTTTGAAAACACAATGGCACCTCTAAGCTGGTCAAACAAGTCATCAATGTGCGAAAAAGTGACCTTGTCCTTTATTGTCACCTTGTTCAATTGTGGATGGTCGATACACAAACGGAGACTCGCATCTTTCTTTCTCTCAAACAACACTTGAGCACCCCACAGTGACACACTAGGTGTAATAAAATCCTTACTCGACAATTCTTCTAACTGGACTTTCAACTCCTACAATTCCTTAGGCATCATTCGATAAGGAGGGATCGAAATGGGTTGTGCCCCTAGAATAATCTCAATAATAAAATCAATTTCCCGCTTAGGAGGCAAGTAGGGTAAATCCTCAGGAAACACATCAGGAAAATCTTTGATAATAGAAATCTCATCAATACTCGCCCATGAAGGTCCATAATATATGGTGGTTAGACCAACTAGAGTATCAATCTCATTTTGAGTCGCCATTCTACCTTAGGTTCTTGACTTATTAGAAACACTATCCTAAGAAATAATAACAGCTTGCCCTGGTATCTAAAACACCACCCTCTTGACGAAACAGTCGACATGTGAATGGTACGCGGCTAGCCAATCATCCGGAGTATAGCATCAAAATCTAAGAACTCTAACACTCGAAGTTCAATAATGATCTCAAAGTCCCCCAACCTCAACACGTAGACCTCACAAATGAGATTAAGGTAAATGTGTTCCCCAACTGCAGTACTCAACATTGACTAGGTGGGTGCCCTAAGAGGTCTAAGTCTCAATCTATCTACGATGTCCATAGATGAATGATAAAGTAAAGCCACCATCAACCAACACATATTAGGTAGAATCTAAAATAGAAACGATACCTTCTACCAAAGTCATGTTAATCTCTGGATCAGGCTTGGTGATTGTCTGTGCTCTCACTACCGGTAAATTGGAAGCGAAAACAAGCATAGGGCAGTCATATCATTTGTGACCTAGTTGATCACACTGAAAACATGTAATCTGACATCCCTGTTTAGCCTGATAGGTCAAGCTTTTGCTGTAGCCTCTATGCCCTGAATCTCTGCCTCTGCCTCTATCTTTGCCTCGACCTCTACTTCGGGCCCCATACTGGGTCGATGGTTATCCCACCGGTTGATAAGTTTGTACTAGGATAGCAAAGATTGGGACTGCAGGAGATATTTCATTTTGTTCTCATCTAGACTGTCTCCTCGAATATTTCCTCTTGTTTGGGTATCTACCTATTCTGGGTCCACCACGATAACCACCTTAAGTCAATAACTAGGGCTGTAACTGCGACTGCGTCTGTATGGTGGCACCCTATACTATCTAGACCATCGGACGCTCATCTCTACCATCTGTTTCAAACTATAGTGCCTGCCTGTAATACCCCAAAATTTTGTCATTAATTTAAAATAAATAAAATAAGGTGAGTGAATTAAATTCAAAGACTTTAAAAAAATTTTGGGTATAAATTGTGGGTTGGCACATGAAAAATAAAATATATTGGAGATATAATATAAATTGGGCAAATAAGACCTTAATTTGATAATTAAATAAAAATTTTAAATTAGTAGAATTAATTATGAAATTTAAAGAGTTGCTTAATAAATGAGTAGAAATAGAGTATTTATACACATATAGGTTAATATGTGTATGAATAAGGTGTGTATTAGCATAATAAATGTTAATATTACATATTATAGGAATATGTACATAGAAAAATTTATATAATTAAATAAAAATGTAGTATACATGTATTTATTTTATAATTATATAAATTATTATCTGAAAATGAAATATGAAATAAATAAAAATATATAATATATGAAATAAAGAAATGAAGGTAAAAATAAGGAAATATGGAATAATATATCTAATAAATACAAAAAAAAGAATTAAAAAGGGAAAAATTAGCAAAATAGAAGGATATGTGCAATAAAACATATCTAGACAAATTAGGAAGTGGAATTGAGTTTGTAATTGGCAAAACTCGGATAATAGCAGCTTTAGAAGTTGATTTTGATAATAGAAACTACATCCAACGGCCAGGATCGAATAATCATCACGATCTACAATCGAATGGCCCAGATCAAGATTGCACCGAACGCCCTGGAACACCGATCACCACAGATCGGACGGTTGCAATCAACATGATCAATGCAACGATCCAGATCGAGGCACTCTGAGATAATCGCGAACGAACACTACAATCGAGGAAATCGGATGGACTAGATGTTTTTCATTGATCGATTTCGCAATCCGCCGTGTTGAGCTCGAGGAAATCGAATGGTGCAGACGTAGTTTGTTGATCGTGAACAGTGAGGCACTCGAGAACGATCCAACGGTCGAGATCTCATCAGCCCAATCCAACGGCCGATGTTGCACGCTCCAAAACGAGTTCGCGATCCAGTGCTATGATTGAGGCGTGTCCGACAGCCCAGATAAACGAATCCGATCCATCGCAAACTGAACCCTGTGATCGATGCAAATCGGACGGCCTAGATTCACGCATCTCTATCGATCGAAGATTTGACACTGTGATCGAGGAAGATCTGACTACCCAGATGCAACCCGCCCGATCTAAGATATGAATGCGTGATTCGAGGATGATCTAACGATCCCGATCCAATGCTCCGAAAATAATAACTGAAAAATCTGAAAAATCCGATTAAATACTTTAAAATTTTGAAAAATTAGTTTCTAAATTCCCAAAAAATTTTCAAAAAATTACTTGCTAATCTCCTATGCTTGGGGGGCACGAAATTATGAAGAATTGGCAAGTTCCCACAAGATGACACCCCAAACTTGTCATTCTCTACCCTTTTGAACTCTATATAAACACCCTCCATGCTCACAATTCATCTCATCCCAAGAAACAAAAGTTGAATTGTCATCTTGTTCTCTAAGCCTTCTTCTTAGAAATCCCCTTAGTTCTTGAGTGTTCTTGAGTATTCTTGAGTGTTCTTGAGTGTTCTTGAGAGTTCTTGAGTGTTTGGAAGCCTTGAAGTAAAGGAACTCTGTCGGATTTCAGAGGCATATAGAAGAGACCTTTTTAAGGTGGAAGTGACTTCTAACTTCTATTTCTTTATTTTAATTTGAATAAGTCTTGCATGTATGATAATGTTTTGAAGATGATTGATTGAATATATGTTTTATTATGCATGCTTTATTTATTTGATGTATCATGAATATACATGTGATGCATGTTTAGAAATTAAGAATATTGATGCATGTCATACGTGAATTGTGCCATGAATAGATATTTCATGATTCATGTTTTGTATATATTGCATCAATGGTTTAATCTGATATTGTGTGTTTTATCACCAAGAAAAGATTAAATAATAATTCAATCCACGTACCGGCGCGATGATGGACTGCATAGTGTCATCTTGTATGTTCCACCCCCGACCCAGCTTGCAGTTTACCATTGACGATTTTGAACTGGGTTTCCAAGAGTGATCCCACTTCATAGATATTGGGGTTTGAGTTTCGATTTGTCATTCTCTCTCCCTACGATGTGGAACGCAGAGATTAAAGTCTTTCGGTCCGAATGTCAACCATAAATAAGAAATTGTTTGAATCGCCTAATGTACAACAATTTTTGATATGCTTGGTTTGTTTGAATTGAAATAATGATTTAGATGTTTAGAAAGATCCACTGGGTTATGTGTTCACCCTTCCTTCTATTTTCAGGTAATGGATTTATATGAAGACCATGAATATTAGTTAGGTTCTTTTATATAAAAAGTTTTTAATTTCTATGTAAGGGCATGTTGCCCAAGTTTTAAGACTTCTGCTGTAATAATTTTCTTCAAGATCAAATTATGTACTCAATTTTATTTAATTAATTGAGTTGAATTTCAGTTATTTCCTATATTATTGCCTTATTAAATTCTTAAGTTTAAGTTATGTTCTGCTAAATGCAATCAAGGCATGAAATAATTGAAATAGAAAGAAAGTCAAGTGTGTGTCACTTGTAAAGTAACACCGGCTCGGCCCGTCATTTGGTTTAGCCCACCGTCAAGAGAATGGTGGTCATGTCCAATGCTTAAAGATACGGGGGTTAGGGTGTTACACTGCCTCTGAATAGTCTCAAGGGTGGCCTCACTAGATGTAATGTAACCTGCCTGATATTGGTCTTCAACCCTCGACAGAAGAATTCTTCTCTCTTTTAGGTTATCCACTACCTTAGTCGTATAAGTCTTCAATCTGAGAAATCTATGGGTAACTCCCTCCCCGACATTTCCTCCTATCACAAGGTCAAAAACTTCACCTTCTTATGTTCCCTCGCCATCTTTAGAACATAAGCATTCAAGAATAATTCTCAAAAATGTGCTCATGAAGTAATCTGCCCCTCAATAGTCTAGGTATCCTTCCACTAGATTGGGGCTTCATCTTCAAGCATATGCACAATAAAGAATACCTGGTTCTCCTCAGAAAATTTCACTATCCCTGCGTTCTTCTCAATATTGAGAAGTCAGTTCTCTACTGCGTCCAAACTCAGACCCCCATGGAACTCCTTGGGTCTCAAATCCAAAAACCTCTTCAGGAGGTAATCATGAGTAGCCTTATCTCCCTATCTCACTAGGGCTACCTTTGTGTAGTCTACAGCCCTCTCATTTGCTTAGATCTCAGGTACAACTGATGCAAGGGGTGCTACTGGCTCAACCCTCTGTCTCTCAGCCTCAATCTTATCCAATCTTTCTCTCAATAAGGCTATCTAGGCTTGAGTTGCCTCAATAAACGCCATGATCATAGCCTTGAGCCTCTGTATAGGGTTTTACTCAGGCTAAATCGGAGGCGGTGGTGGTGGAACCAACTCCGAGATCCTACACGGTCTCTGACGTCTAAGAGGCATCATGATCTGCATAAAACATTAAGCTTCTATCATTTTAAAGGTGAAGCAAACCATAACTTTGAATGCTTGTAACAAAAGATAACTACACACTAAGGTGACTATCTCCAAGTGATAATCTAATCCACAAGTTTTAAATTATATGTAATAAGCCAAATTTGAAACACATTAGAAAAAAACAAAGACCAACGAACACAAACCGACCAAAAAAAATGAAGGCTTGTGCCCAAGGACCACGATGCCCATTTATGGGACTGCGGTCTTGAGATTTGGGGCAACCCACCCCATGGGACCGCAGTCCTACATCTAACACTTGTGGTCCATGAGGAACATGGTCTTGCGATGTAATATCCTAAAATTAAATAAGATTGCCACATATTTTACAATGATTTAAATATCAAATAATTAAATAAATAAATAAGAAATAGTATTTTAAACTTATGATTGCATGAAATATGTATAAGTAAATTTAGAATAATTATAGAAATGCTATGAAATCGA
>JAJIYU010017976.1:0-11437 GCA_030144865.1 Tinospora cordifolia | reverse complement strand
GTCCACAGAATGATGTTCAGTTAACACACACTGGTGACCGCGGTCACTGGAACGCCGACCGCGGTCTACAGTGTGGGTTGTTTTTCTTCATGCTCCTTGTTCCGTTTACCGCGGTCGGCATTAGTGACATTTTCTCATTTTTGGCCATTTTCAACTCCTCGCGTGCTCTTATTCCTATTCCAATTCATCCTAAACCTGCACAAACATTGAAAACCTTTCTAAATATAAAAATGTTAGAAATGTTAGAAATAACATACCTAAAATATAATTAGTCTGCTATGCAACTAACAAAAATAAAGCAGATAATGCAAGCTATTCACATGAGTAAATGATGAAATCTATATGCATGATTTCCTATTAACGCATGCTATAAATAAACAAGGCACAATTTGAAAAAAATCATCACACCATCATTCAAGCACGCCAAACAAGTTCAATAATTTTATACTAAAATTTTAATAATCCTAGAACCATTTTACCAAATGTTTTGAATCTTAAATCTGTATACTACAAATGAGCAAGGAAGTCACACCTACCTGATTTCAAAGATCTTCAGGGCTCCTTGCTTTCCTTCGAGTAATCCAATACTATAACAATGTCAAATCCAAAATTTAACAATCAATAAAAATTTTTAAGTTCTTAATTCATATTCAATCTCATACAGATTTATTCCTAAGCTTAATTAATTTCTAATATAGTTATAAGATCTAATTATCCTTTTTAACTAATTTACGATTATTCTTGAAGTCTAGAATTATATATATTCTAATTAAATAAATTTCCAAATCCTTCGAATTCTGTTAATTTGAAAGTAGAACTTTTGTAATTAATTTTTGGGCCTCTTTGATTTATTCATTTCTAAATAAGTCTATTTAGATCCAAACAATTTATTTTAAATCTTTTAAAATAAATTATTCTTCTTCAAGATGTAAAATCCAAACTTAAGAATTTCCTAATTCTAAGTTCTAGAATAAATTTATTTTACCTTTCAAATTATTCTTCTTCGTGCGAACGACACCAACGACATGTTGTTACTTTCTTTCTTGCGCAACGCTACCACGATGCCCATCAATGGTCCAATTTGATGTCTAATTCACTGTTCAGAATTCATCAAATACGCTCAAAAGAATTTCTAGTAACATCAACATCAACTCTCTTCTTCAACGCATCATCAACATCCCCCAAATCACAATTCAGCTCAGCCCGCATCTTTATAACACACCAACAACGTGAACACTAAAACTCCATTCATCACGCACCTTACGGTATTACTCCTCTTGTTCAGCCACTCAACACGCATTGCTTACGGTATTACGGTGGCAACAGGGAAGCCCCTGTTTTCTGTTTCAGTTTTCTTCTCTAAGTCGAGCACGTCGCATCTGATCTCCTGCATTGCTGCATTTTCTCCTTCTTGTTCGACTACAACAGCAGCAGTTGCTATAATAGCAGCAGCAACAGCCCCTGTTCCACCAGTTCCTCTTCCTTTTTCTTTGCTCATCCTGTATGGCATTCTTATTCATTTTCCATGTTTAACAGCAGCAGCCTGGATCATCAGTAGCAGTCCCGAAAGCTCTCTATTTTCTCCTTCTTCTGTTCGTGCACCCACTCCCCATAGCAGCAGCAGTCATACAAACCAGAGCACCGTTGCTCTAGTTCTTCTTCTTCCCTCCATTGATTCGGCTGAGTCATCATTCCCAGCCATCGTCCCCTATTTTGTTTCCATCCAAAGTAGTAGCTTCTGCTTTCCTTCCTGTTGCATAGCATGTTCTTCTTCGGCTTCTTCTTCTTCCTTCATTCGGTGTCAGCAACAGAGCACCAGCTGCAACGGTAGCAGCAATCACGATTCTGCAATTCCCCACTCATTTTCATCTCCATTCTTCACAATTCTGTAACGACCACCCGAAGTAATAGCAGCTGTAGACTGCTTTTCTTCCTTCCTCTATTTTTTTTTCTCGTTCTTCGTCCGTTTATCCACCATGGCAGCAGCTCCTCTTCTCCATCCGAAGATGCACCAACAGCTCAAATCAAAACCACACACACCAGCTGCCAATCCAAAACGAAATCACGATTCCTCTGCTTGCTCTATTCTTCATTTTTCACAACCCATAACAATAGCAACAACAAAACTCCATTGTTCTGCTTTCGTTCTTCTATTCATGATGCCCGGCCACGACATCCAAATTTGCTAACCCATCCACCAGATCGCAAGACACCTCACAGCAAGCACCAACCGAATTCCATTTTTCTTTCTTGTTGTTGCTTTTCTTTTCTCCCTCCGGCAGTAGCTGCTTCTTCTTCTTTCGACAGTTGCAGTAGCCACCACCTCATAGAGCACCGCTGCTCTGGTTTCACTTCTTCTTCTTCTCGGATTGCAGCGGTAGCTGCACACACTTCTCGGCCAGCAACAACAACAGAGCAGCAGCATGTTCATCCCTTCTTCTTCTTTCATCTTCTTGATTCATTTTTGTTTCAACATCACCATGAGCTAGAAAAATTTAAATCCCTCAAACCCAATTTTTAGCAGCTCACACATCATACTGCCTCCTCGATTCCTCTTTTAATTTCCCGAGTCACCGCCAAACCAAAAACTTCTGGTTTGGCTGAGATTTTCCTTTTTTTTTCATGTCAATGGGTATGTATAAACTTTATGATAAGTTTACAATTGTATATTTATATTTTTATCTCTTTGCTATGTATATATATATATACCACTCATCTTAATGTATAAACCTTATTATAAGTTCTATAAGTGTTACTATGTTATCATTTCTTCATTTCGTCTCCATAAAATTTATATGTGTTAAATTAAATTATTTATTATCTTATACTAAATAAACTAATCACTCATCTTATGTTCACTCATCACATAGCGTGCTCGTAACATTCCGGGTTGTTACACGGACCCTATTTGATGAGTGATTAGTTTATTTGGCTAAACTTGTACGCACTGTGTTGTACTAGGATGAGCGGTCCAACATGGTGGGTCTTGCATCAACCTTAAAAATTGAGACACTTGCGCCATTGTAATAGGTATAATGTAATTTTGGATGAAAGTCTGTGTGGAAGGGCGAGGGTAGGATAGGATACCCAAACCTGAAAACACAGATGGAACCTTGGGTTTTCATTATGCTAGTGTGCATTGTTTGCTTGCTTGTTGGGTGATTGTTTGTAATATACATAGTACAATTATTCAAAGTGTTAACCGAACTCTTGTACCTAGAAACAAATGAAATGTTGGCGATTTAGAAGCATAAACCCCTAGACCACTGAGACAAAGAGATAACTTAGAAACATGAATCTAGGGTCACAATAGCACAATAAACACGAAAGGGTATAGGTAGGTAGGAAGCAATGATCATTATCACAAGTGTTAGTATCCAAAGTTTTAGAAATAAAGCTTGATTTGATTTGGTTATTGAAATTGCCCATTTCAATAGGATTAAATTATTGGATACTGAGGTATTTTGACTTTTCGATAATGTCAAGCACAAGGGAAAAACCTAGTAGAGCTATAGTCAAAGGAGAAACCAATGATGAGGTAGAGCCTAGACATAAAGGCATGCCAATGGCAGAGGCATCAAGACTCAACAAGGGTGATGTGGACCCCAAAGATTATCACAGATAATGGCAGAGCAAGTAGTGAGAATCTTGCAGTTACTAGTAGCGCCACAGCCGCTAGTACTAGTACAGCCACAGATGCAACCAGTAGTATAGCCTCAGGCTCACCAGAATGTTATAGTTGTCGCACATGATACCTAAGTTAGAATATCACAGTTCTTGTATTTAATCACACCAAAGTTTGTGAACTAACAGTTCTTCTCACCTTTCACTTGGAAAGAAGGCTACATTCACAATTTTTCCACTAAATAGTAGGACGCACATTATTCTAAGATCACCAATGACAATTGAAGACATGATTCCTACAGCTAAAAGGTTGGTGACCATCATGGAACAATAGGAAACAATCGAGCTACTTTAGTTTTGAAACCCATGGAACTACTCAGCTAAGTAAAGGACTTAAAGAAAAAAAAAGTTAAATAAATCGGATGAATAGACTCTTCAACTAGATCCTCACGTAGGGTTAGAGTGGCATAGCGAAAGCAAAATGGTCCATTGGAAAGTGTAAATCGACAGACAAAGGTAGTTACTTCCTATTTATTTGATCTATGGACTTAGTGAGTAATTTGAGGGAGTGGTATATTCAAAAAAAGTGTGAGACATACCATTTGAGTATTAACTTGATTCAAATTTCGAGGACAAAATTTCATTAAGGGGGATAAGTTGTAATACCCTAAAATCTCACGAACGCGTACACGTCACAATTAAAATAAAAATATAAAATAATCAATCAAGAAATAAAGTAAATGTTTTATTACATATATGTGATTTAAACTTTTGGTTAAAAATATAAAATAAAAGCTATGTTTGGGAGAATAATAATAATAATAATATACGTAGATACGAGACTTGCAAAATAGCATAACAATAGAAACAAAAAATATATGAGGGTTGCAAAACAGTAACAATCAAAAGAAAAATAAAAATAATACAATGTTTGCGTGGGTATGAAGATGCGAGAGGTGTGAAAAACAAAATGAATGGAATTTACCCTCATGGTATACATCGCTTTGCAAATAAAAGACAATAAAAAATAAATAATTGAATAAGTAGAGAAACAAAGATTGAAAATAAAATATTTTGATTTCCGTAAGATGAGATTAATGGAGCAAAGAACCTACCCAAAGGAAAATCATAATATGTGTAAATGAAGGGCAGTTGGCTTTTACAAAGAAAGAGCTGAAAAAAAAAGAAGAAACTAGAAGCTGCATGAAGAAAACAGAGGAAAGAAGAATAGTGCAATGTGTTGTTGTGTTTGGACATATGAGAAAAAAAACAAAGAAGAAGCTATTGGGTTGTGATTCGTGCAAAAAAGAAGAAACAAATCTTTGTTAGTGCTTTTTGGTCCGTGAAAGAGAAGAACAAAGAAGACAATAATAGCTCTGTGCGATGTCCCTGCGAAGAAGAAGAAGGGCATGGATTTGTTGCGATTTGGGCATAAAAAAATAATTTGACGGTTGTTGTGTTGTGTTGTTGCATCTATTGTGAGCAGAACTAGGGGGAAGAATAGGGTTGTGCATTCCTGTTGTGATTTATGCATGAAGAAGAAGATCAAGGCAACGGTTATTGCTGCTGTGTTTGGACGAAGAAGAAGAGAAGGAAGCAGCTAGGGAAATCCATGTTTGAAGAAAAAGTCCAAGCTATTGTGCATGCTGGTGTTGAAAAATGACGTACAAGCAAAAGGGGTTGTTGCTGTGTGCGTTACTGCTATGTTCAGACGAAGAAGAAATAGAATGCTAGTGCATTCTGTTGTGCACGCGAAGAAAAAGAACGCAGAAGACGTGTAGTGTGAGGAAGGAGAAAAAGAAGACACTATTGTGTGTTGTCTATGCGAAGGAAGAATCAAGGATGAACCGACAACAGGATTGGATGAGTCATTGTTCGAAATCCTTTGAACCAAATCTAGGGCATTAAAAGTTCATTTTGAAGAGGGGTTTCAACATTAGGAATGCTTCGAAATATGGTGGGTTCATTTTTCGGGTCTAATGGATGATTTGTAGCTCTATTGTCAGTGTTTGAGAGAGTGAACGCCGGTTTTTGATAGGTAACAGATTTAGGGCATCAATCATCAATTTTGAAAGGGAACGAAAGGGGCTTTGTATGGATTCAACATTTGAAACATTTCGGGACTTGATCTAAAGTCTAGAAACCTAATTTAAAGGGTTTTGGAACGAACTTTCGAAGGTTGGAAAGGTATAAATATTCATTTTCCTTAATTTTTGGAGCTATCATTAGTTTGAATGAATTATTTGAATTATTTCGAATATAAATAACAGGCTAGAATATTCGAAAAGCTCCAAAGCAAAAAAACAGAGAATTTCAGAGCTTTTAGCAAAAAAGGTATTAGTTTTAAATCATTATTTCTCTTTGAAAATATTTTTTTGGTGATGAATAAATTATTTGATGGACGTTGGAATGTTGATATAAAAGTTTAGGGGATTGTGGAATTCAAAGATCGAAAATAAAATTCAATTGGAGTCTAGATGCAAATAGTAAATGTTGAAATTGTCTTATGTAAGTAGAAAATTATTTAGTTAAGAGTTAAGGAAATTCTTAGAGAGTTTTAAAATTGAAATTTAATTTATTTTAAGTTGAAGAAGACTAATTTAGAAGTTACTTATGGGATGATTAGTATTTTGGAGTTTAGTTCAAATTTTTAGATATGGAAACCTTATTTTAATTGGAATGAAATTATTGAGTATGAAGAAATTATTTTTGGAAATAAAAAGTATTGTATTGAGGAAGATGCTAGAAGGTGAAGTAATCTGAGATCAAAATTATTTTTAAGATCTGACAAGAATGAGGATTTTGGGATAGATTATATTTTTATACAACAGATATAAGAATGTAAGGGTATCCAAGCATAGAATTATTTTAATTCATTATCGATAGGTTAATTGAAGCTTAAAGATTTATTATTATTAATGTAAATTGTAGGTTAATTATCTAAGATCCTTGAAGTGCGACGCAGAGGCGCAAGGGATCTATAGCATAAGATGTGCGGGATTTCCTTGCTCACTCATATTATTTAGATTTAAATCTAAAATTTGATTGTTTGGTAGTTTGAGGATCTATTAAATGCATGTTCTGGTTTTTGTTAGCTTGATTGAATTGAAAAAGATATTTGGTGCCGAATCAATTGCCTTTAATGCATTTCATGGCTTTCATCTTCATTCTTCACATATCTATGAATGCTAACATTGTAAATAGTATATTGTTTGGCATGACCTGATGGATTGAGAACTTAAAGGAAGATAAATGATTTTAAGAATGCAATTGTCGATGCAATGTATATAGCCATCAAACACATTGTAGTATCCCTACAATGAATAGCTGGAGGCGCATTGTAGGTAACCCTGTTCTAACGATGCATTACTAAGTTAAGAGTCCTTTGAAATGAATAATGATTGTTTAGTATTATTGATTTCTGGGATAAAGGATTCCAAGGGTATGGCTCAACTTAGCGTGTCTGAAAGCAATAGGTATGGTTGTGAAATATACATAAACATTTGTGCATTTTATTGATTGATGGTGATTAAAGGGCCTTGAGTATGGTTGTGCAGTGTACTTGAAACTTAATGCAATTAGAATTGATGTGTTATTGTGTATTGCTAGGGAATTGTAGCGTACATCGAATTGCGAGATATGGCTGAGCCTAGCAAATCATGGCATTCTGGAACCTCTGATTATTACCAAGAGAATATCTCTTTCGGACTTAGATTGCAACAAACCAATCTATTGTATGAAACGATTATTACTTGGAAAGTGCTTACATGTTTTAGATCTAATCTTTATAATGCTTGTGATGTTTGGAAATGATCTACTAGGCTTTTGAGCTCACTTACTTTATTTTTCGGGCACACGCAAGAGTCATACACATTGATTTCATACGTCTTAAAGCTTTGCATGAAGAACCTCTAGGACATTAACTTTGTTTTTTTAGAATGTATTTTTATGTAATTATTAAATAGGGTAGATACCTACTTTTTGTTGTAACTTATATTTCTACCTTTTATTTTTATGCTTGGACTTTGAATAGGAGTTCCATATTTTTGTTCATATATAGGATATTTCAATTTCAATTATTGAGATGTCTTCCGTAGCATTATTTTATTTAACATATTGCATCATACATGCATCTAGACTGCATACAGGTAGAAAACAAGGAACAAGGAAAGATGAAATTTGACTACTCTGACTTCGGGGGAAGGCTACCCGATGATTCATCCTAGGGAGTCTGGATCTGAGGCCAGGGTGTCACATATTAATACATATATAGGTATAAAATAAAAATACATACATACATACATACATACATATATATATATATATATATATATATATTGTAATACCCTGGATTTTGTGTACTCAATTAAATGAAAATTATCATCAATTTAGTGAAATTGAGTGTAAAATGAAATCGGGCTCATTTCAGGACTAAATTTGGCAGGTACCAAAACTCTCATTTACTGACCCGTAGGGACCCAAAACAATCTAAAATGAAGTAAGGTGACATGAACCTACTAATTGGACCACATATCCAAGAATTAGAACAAATGGTTAAGATTAGGATTTTCATTTGCCGACGCCCTTCAGGGGGTCTAAATTTGGAAAGAATTGGCATTTAGAATACTTTAGAAAATCAAAATGACATGTAACGAAATAGAATGACATGAACTAACAAAATTAGTGACATATCCAAAAAACAGGGCAATTGGCCAAGATTTGAATTTTAATTTTCCTAATGACCTCATTGGGTCTTAAATTAGAAAAATTTTTGAGGGAAAATCACCTTAGGCCAAATCATGCCTCAAAATTTGCATTAGGTTCATGTGATTCCAAAACTATAGGTTATAAATCATAATTCCTTATAAGTAAGGAGATATTAATTTTTATTTGATTTTTGTGAACCCATGAAGTTATGGCCACCCCAAACATGTGCAATCCACATGGGTGGAATACCATGATCATGTGCACCCTCACCTTACCCAAAGCTCCATGGGATGTGTTCCTTATTTGAATCCATAAAAAATGATCCTATGTACCATGCAAATGATTCAGTACACCACACATATGAGAAGTTTTCCCATGGTTAGAAACCAAGACAAGTGATCTCATGTGCCAAAATACACGATCAAGTGTACCCATGCACCCTAAAAAATCTACACCATGTGTGTGTGCTCCACATGTGCCACATTCCAAATTAAGAGAGTTTCCTTAGATTCCTAAGACCTTAATATTGTGTCCCTCAAGTCTGATCACGTACTCACCAGCCACCTTTGCTCAAGGAAACAATTCCCTAATCAAAAATGCCAAAATTAGAAGTGTTTCTATGCATGTTTGTGTGATTACCAAGCAAGAAACAAGCAAAGGAAAGTTGCTAAGTGCCCAAATCTGATTCTAAATGGACGTCCCAACTGAATTCAAACATAATCTAGACCCATTTTGTGTTCACACTTGGTTAGAAAACAAAATTATGCTCATATCTTTGAAATAGGAATCATACTGGGCCCACTTGCCCAAACCATGCAAAAACATCCTAGATATGTATGGAAAGGTTCTCTTGTGATCTTGACCAACAGGTCCCCCCTTGTGCTCATGAACATCTATAAAACCCCCCTCTTGCTCACATTTATCTCATCCCAAAGCAAAGAGTTGGCCCTTTCCTGTTTGCTTGTTTTTGCCCTCTTCTTGGCACCTCTTCTCACTTCTCTTTTCTCTTTTGTGTGAGAAGTTTTGATTTTAGTATTTTAGAGAGTTGTTGAAGTAATTTTTGTTGGTGATTAAAAGTTCTTGAAGTTCTAAAAGTAGTAGATAAGGGGAACCTCTGCCGGATTCAACAAGAAACTCAGATTAAGGTGGAGGGGATTTCTAAAACACTACCTTCTTATTTTGAATTCCTAGCATGTTCATGCATGTGTAGTTTTAGATTTCAGCATGTTTAATATCAGTTTTTATCATGTTTAATCATGTTTCAATTTCACTTTAGCATGTTTTTATGTTTTAATCAATCATGAGAGCATGCCATGTTTAAGATTTATTTCAAAGTTTCAAGCATGCCATATGATGTTTTCATGCTTTCTTTGTTGTTTAAAATTCTAAAAATTTTTTTCTAAATTTTTTTTATGATTATTGATCTTAAACACAAGAAAGTGAAGATAAGAAGCATGTACTGTCATGGTGAGCCGTATTGGTGCTATGGGTGTTCTTAACACATGTTTGGAGTGTGTGGTCATAAAGTGCAACTAAGGGATACATGGTATATGACATCAAATGGAAAGTAACAAAGAAATGTCTTTTTCCCTTAAAGAAGGGTATTTAAATTAAGAACATCAAGAGAGTAGAACCTCTTTTAGTCATAACGTCAACTTAAACCAATTTGATGCATGAATCACTTAATGTTTGAAAGTGTATGAATTTGGATGTGTTAGAAATTTAAAATAATAAGCTAGTTGTTTGATGGATGATCTACTGGTTATGTGCTCACCCCAATCTTTTTAACATTTTTAGGAAATTGAGTATGATGGCAATGAAAATCAGATAGTAGCTATTGTTGGAAAGTTTTTTTTTCAATGTAAGGGTATGTTGCCCACTTTAGATTTATTTGACTTCTGTTGAATTTTTATTTCAATTTTTAAGAGCTATGTACTCTCTTTCAAGTTCTAATTATTTAAATTCAAGCATGTAATCTTTTACTTATTTGAATAAATAAGAGTTTAAAGTATGTACTCTTTTATTTTATTAAGTAAATAAAAAGTCAATATTTCTTTTATCTCTATTGTAATAGTCTTATTAAATTTAAAGTTAAATAATTGGGTTGTGTGCTCATTGAAAAATAATAGGACTTGAGAAAATAGAAAGTGATACAAGTTGTATACTTATAAATGTAACATAGGACCCAACCCACCTTGTGGTTGAGCTTAACCCTATTTCTAGGGGATTGAGTTGTCACACACACACATATATATATATCAATGAATGAAGTGGATGGATAATTATACTTTGTTGGATAATGGAATGAAAAAAAATTAAGGATAAATGAAATAAAGAAATAAGTGATGATGTGTAGATACGATTGAGAGAACTTATCACATGTGACTATATATATGTGTGTTGAGTTCATTATCTCAACTCACATTTGATCATCCTAGAAAGAGAGGAAAAATGGAGAAAAAAAAAGAAGAGAAAAGAAAGAAAAAGAAGAAAGAAAAAGAGAAGAAAAAAAGAGAAGAAAAATGGAAGAAAAGAGGAAAATAAAAGTTACAAGTTTCTTGAGGATTCATCCTTTTGGGTAATATCTTTTCACCTATTTTTAATTTAGAATTATTAAGTAAGTTATGAAATACAGTTTTTCTAGTGTAGTTTTTGATATAGGGGATAAATTATTACGTGACCCAAAAATAGAGTGTATTTCCACTAGGAATAAAATCATACAATATATATATATATATATATATATATATATATATATTCAGATTAACGATTACAACATAGATATATAGTTATTTATACCAAAAGTAGGACACAGATTAACGATTACAACATGGACCCTAAGAATTTATATAATAATTGAAAGTCGACACATAGAGGGTATACTTATTATCACTAAAATTTTAATTAGCGGGTACTAAAATGTTTAGAACAAAATTTTGAACTCAATGACACTAAAATTAAGATTTTTAAAGGTCAATTGATATATTAAATTTGCATTTATGGGATTGGAGGATTAATTAATAAATATAGAAAAAAATGTATACATGGTAAAATAATGTTAAATAATGGAAAAAATGTAATATAATATTATAGAACTTTATGAAAG
>JAJIYU010017975.1:0-11532 GCA_030144865.1 Tinospora cordifolia | reverse complement strand
TATATATATATATATATATATATATATATATATATATATATATATATATATATATATATATATATATTGTAGACTTGTCATTAATGGTAAAAGATTATGAAAAAGATATTAATTGAAAGTAGAATATACTAGAGTTTGGCCATTAAAAAGTAATAGATGGACTTGGATTAATGCAATAACCCAAAATTTTGTCAAATAATTAAAGATAAATAAGTTTAAAAAAATTAAATGAAATAGGTCAAGTGGAAATAATTTCGAAGATTTTAAGACATCTTTGAGTGCAAATTGTGGGATTGGCAAATGAAAAATAACATATATTGGAGATATAGTATAAAATAGGCAAATAAGACCTTAATTTGATAATTAAATGAAAATTTCAATTTAGTAGAATCAATTATGAAATTTAAAGAGTTACTTAAGATATAAAAAAAAGAAATAAAGTATACACACACACACACACACACACACACACACACACACACACACATATAGGTTAATGTGTGTATGAATAATGTGTGTGTTAGCATAATAAATGTTAATACTACATATTAAATAGAAATATATCTAATAAATACAATATTAAAGAAATAGAAAAGGAAAAATATTAGCATGTCATTAAAATAGAAGGGAATATGCAAAAAAATCTATGTTTACATCAATTAGAAAGTGTGAAATTGACAAATTTTGGATAATAGCAATATTAGAAATCAAATTGGTAATTAGAAACTACATCCAATGGTCCAAAACCAATCTGCACAATCCAATGAACGAAATCGAAGCCCAAAACAACGATCAGGAGCATTGGATCAGAATAATCCAACGGCCCAGATTCGATCTACCTCACCTAACGGTTCAGATTCAATTCATTGATCGCGAACGACATTGCATTCAAGGTTAATCGTGAGGCCTGGATCGGTGATCACGATCTGATGCTACATTCGAGGTCCATCCAACGGTAAAGATCAAAGCCCTTTTTTTTAAAATCGCGATCTAGTGCTGCGCTCGAAGTTGATCAATGGTCCACAACGAATTCGTTAATCTCGATCGCAATTCAGTACTGCGCTCGAGGTTGATCAACGGTCCACAACGAGTTTGTTAATCTTGATCGCAATTTAGTACTGCACTTGAGGTTGATCAATGGACCATGCTGATTTCGTTGATCGTGAACGTCCGGCTGTAATCGAGGCTTATCTAACGGACAAGATCTAAGGCGCCTAATTTGTGCTACGATCGAGGAAATCCGATGACCCACAACAAATTCAAAAATCTTGATCGCGATCTGATGCTGCGATCGAGGATCATCAACGATCTAGAATCGAGGCTCCGAAAATCAAATCCAAAAATTCTGAAAAAATCTGATTAAATCCGAAAAAAATGTTTCTAAATTCCAAAAATTATTCCAATGCACTTGCTATTCTTCTATGCTTGGAGGGCACGAAAATTTGAATAATTAGCAAGTTTCTTACAAGGAGAACAAAAAAAACTTACCATTTTATACTATTTTGAACTCTATATAAAGGACCCCTAGTTCTCACATTGTGTTCATCCCAAATCAAGAGCATACTAGTCCCTCTTGACTCTCTCTAGCCTTCTTCTTGGCAATCCCCTCAATTCTTGAGTAATCTTGAACTGTTCTTGAGTGTTCTTGAGAGTTTTTGAGTGTTTGGAAGCTTTGAAGTAACAGAACTCTGCCGGATTTCAGAGGTGTGTAGAAGAGATGTATTTAAGGTGGAAGTGACTTCTAACTTCTACTTCTTTATTTTAATTTGAATAAGTCTTACATGTGTGATGATGTTTTGAAGATGATTGATTGAATATATGTTTTAATATGCATGCTTTATTTATTTGATGTGCCATGAATATACATGTTATGAATGTTTAGAAATTAAGAATATTGATGCATGTTATACATGAATTGGCAATATTGATGCATGTTATACATGAATTGTGCCATGAATAAATATTTAATGATTCATGTTTTGTATATGTTGCATCGATGGTTTAATCCGATATTGTGTGTTTTATCACTAAGAAAAGATTAAATAATGATTCAATCCACGTACTGGCACGATGATGGACTACGTAGTGTCATCGTGTGTGTTCCACCCCCCCGACCCGGCTTGCCGGTTTACCATTGATGATTTTGAACTGGGTTTCCAAGAGTGATCCCACTTCATAGATATTGGGGTTTGAGTTTCCAAGAGTGATTCTCTCTCCCAACGATGTGGAACACAGAGATTAAACTCTTTCCGTCCGAATGTCAACCATAAACAAGAAATTGTTTGAATCGCCTAATGTACAAAAATTTTTGATATGCTTGGTTTGTTTGAATTGAAATAATGATTTAGATGTTTAGAAAGATCCACTGGGCTATGTGCTCACCCTTCATTTTATTTTTCAGGTAATTGATTTACATGAAGACCATAAATACTAGTTAAGTTCTTTTTATTTAAAAAGTTTCTAATTTCTATGTAAGGGCATGTTGCCCAAGTTTTTAATCTTCCGTAGTAATAGTTTTTCTTCAAGATCAAATATGTACTCAATTTTATTTAAGTAATTGAGTTTATGAATTTCAGTTATTTCTTATATTATTGTCTTATTAAATTCTTAAATTTAAATTATGTACTATCAAATAAAGTTAAGGCATGAAATAATTGAAATAGAAAGTGATGCAAGTTGTGTACTTGTAAATGTAACACCGGCCCGGCTCGCCATTTGGTTTAGTCTACTGTCAAGAGAATAGTGGTCATGTCCAATACTTAAAGATACAGGGGTCGGGGTGTTACAATTAACCCAAGTATTTTTTTTTAAACTAAAAAAATTTTGCCACATGATTGTTTTTCATTGTCATTACATTAAAAAAAAAAGAGAGATTAGAAAGAGGAAAGAAGATGAAAGATGAGGAATTAAACTTCATGAACTACAAAGTGAACTGTGAATAAGAGATTACAATCTCGCCAGTGAAGGAAAACTTACAAGAACCCAAAAGAACCCAAAGAACATAGAAGAACCTGGTAGGAACTGTTCATTCCATTTTTGTCATGTTTTTGTTCATTCTTCTTTGTGATGTGTTGTCCATGTTGTTGTGGATTTGAGTAACCACTATGTGTAATAAAAAATGGATAATTGTTAGTTGCATTGCATACTAACTATATTATAGGTATTTTGCACATTGTTTGCATAGATTAGATAGGAAATAAGAATATTTAGTAATATATATGTAAATGAGCATTCATATTAGTGTTGCAAGTTTATTTACGTAGTTAGAGAATTTCAATATGATTTTCATTCATTTATACTTGTGATTTAATGTCCGAAGAAGGTTCTTAGTTGTCTATGGAGGTCTAGGTTGAGTAAGAATAAGTACACCAAGGAAAGAAGATTGAAAAAAGGCCAAATTGTTGAATTCCCACTGACTACTGCTATAGAGAAATATACTATTGCGTTAACCAGAGCGTGAATACAAATAAAGAACAAGCAGATCACTATCGTGGACCGCTATCGCAGACCATTACCACGATATTCAGAACTTGGGTGATTGCAAGAATTCATCCTAAGGTACATTACCTCGATAGCGTGAGAGATAATTCAAGACAAAGAATAACTACTATCGTAGCTTACAACGGTAGTGCGATTGTTAACCAGTTTTGTGAAATTTTGAGAAATTTGATTGTCAAGACTACTATGAACCATTAACATAGTAGTGCTATTAAAATTACAATTTTAGGTTTTTTAATTCATGTTTTCGGAGTTTTAAGTGCTCGACTATAAATAAATAAGTAAATTAGGTTTTAGACATTGTTTTTGACTACATCAGTGAGAACGAGAGCAAAGAAGGAAAAGAAAATGAAGAACAACATTAAGACTATAGTATGAATTCTTCTATGTTTATTTCTTTGTTCTGTACTCTCTACAGTATGTCCGGTTAAACACTTTAAATTCTAGGATGTAATTTTGATTGTAGGAACCCTTGATTCTTTAATATGATTAATCTATCTAATGTTTTGTTTTATACATTGTGTTCTTATTCCTTTCTATTTATTGGCTATAGATAGATTGGGTTTAGAGCATTAGATTAACTTGGAAGAGAAGTTTGATAGTTTGATCATCAAAGTATAAACCTAGAGAGATCAATTGAACCAGGAAGTTGTTGGTTCTATAGGAGGTTGCATGTGAATTCGGTTTTTATTGCATTAGTTTGTTAACTACACACCTCGGGAGAGGATATTAGGAGACGTGAAGGGATTAAAGTACATCGGAAGAGGGTTTTAATGAAAAGTTCATAATCTATAAAATTACGAATCAAATTAATTGAATTAATAATTAAGGGGGAGCACATGAGATTTTACTATCTTAGAAACTCAATTGATATAGTTTTTAAATTCAATACTCATTTGTTTTTAATTTGATTTTAGTTTAAGACATCCAACCTTGATTTGTAGCCTTAATAAAATTGATACTAATAGTAAATTGGAATTTGAGATTCTTGACAATCAACCGTTCTTTGAGGACGATTGTAACGTAACAATCCACCGCCACCGCCACCGGGACCTACACCCACGTCATGGCACGTCATGGCTCGTCATGACATTGTTACTCATAAGGTACTGTTTCGCCCCCCCCCCCCTGCCGGGATTTTATTTCCCCTCCGTGGAGTTTTGAACCCATGTCCTAGGGGATAAGTACATTGTTCTTGCAACATCAATGGTAGTGGATGTTGCAAGAACAATGTATTTATCCCCTAGGTCATGGGTTCAAAACTTCACGGAGGCGAAATAAAATTCAAGGGGGGGGGGGGAACAATACTTTGTAAGTAACAATGTCATGACGAGACATGATGTGCCATGATGTGGGTGTGGGTCCCGGTGGCAATGGCGGTGGGTTGTTACATGTAACACCCTAGTTCTCTGTCCTTCGTTTCTGTCATGTTCGTCACGCATAGAGAGACGCGCCATTAAATGTTGGCACAAATATCATCCACTGAGAACCGAGACGTTACTTTTCTCACATTTAATTCATCATTAAATAACAAGTGGGCATACTAGAACTCATATATATAAATAATCAAACTCTTGGATTCATGAAGGAGTAACACATGAAAGCATGCAACGATTATCAATACTTAAATCATTAACTTCTACATTTGAAATTTAAATAAACATGGAAGAAGTTTCCAACTGAAATACCCAAAAATGGCCTATGTGGCCAAAGTCTAAACCATAAAGACAATTAATAACTTAAAACTAATTTAAAGGGCCATACACTCAAACTAAACTAACTACCAACAAAATGACTTTGATAACAACCTCAACAGTGAGGTTTGCAGCTCCGATAGTACTCTGTTGTCCTATTAACACGAATCATCTCAAGGGTGACATGAAATGAAGATGTGGGGTAAGCTCAAGAGCCTAGTGGATCATACACAATACATCAATAGCATTATTTAAATCAAATACTAAACCTGCAAACACTTATCATTCATTAGGCGTTTCAAACATTTAATGATCAATAGTCGTTAATTAAATTGAAGGGTTTAACCCTAGTGTTTACTCATCATCATCTTTTCGAAAAAGATGAGGAAAATGCACTATATGCCAAATTCCAATGAGATAGGGGCATAACCATCACCCAACCCAGGAACTAGGGTTACACCCATCGCTCCATCACGAAAGAACTAGGGTTACACCCATAGTTCTATCATCGAGAACTAGGGGTAAACCCATCATTCCTTATCGCAAGAACACCCACAGTGATCCCCCAGGGACCACTACGACGGTACATGGTTCAACTCTTAGTTTATCTTTGCTTGTGTATCATCAAACATTTCATTATAGGTATAGTTATCATCTCATCATGTGCAAAACATCATTTTATAATAATGTAATCATGCTAATCATCTCATAGAAACGTAAATAAGGCAACAATCATTTCATAGAAGCATAAAAGCATGTAAACACCGAATATGTACATATAACTCATGTTATTCTAACATTCATATATTAATGTCATTCACAAATCATTTAATCTATATCGTAGCATGCTTCTAGGCATTCAAACAATGTAAACATCATATATCCAACATTAAAACTCAAATAATTCTAGAGAGCAAGGTAATCACTTCCAACTTTTCTCTTGTTCCCTTGGGCTTGTGTTTCGCACTATATTAGCTTTGTCTTTTAATCTATGAGATTCAAAACCACATTACATGAGTTTGAAACATTCCTAAGGTCTGTTAAATCATAATGTAATGCTTCACTAACAACGATATCCTAAGGTATACAAATTCCACCATTTTTTCCTCTGATTACCTTAGTAGTGAGTGGCATTACTGTCCTAATCCGCGTGCACAAACCGATACAAAAATTGGGTTTATGCTGTATTACTATAGTTAGTGGTCAATTACCACGGTAACTAGTGGGTTCTTGTGTTCAATGTGTGTTATTGCATGCACTACCATGATCTGTCGTTCCCTCTAGTATTTCATACTCCAACACTCTCATTGCATTCAAAACACACACATACATGAGTAAGAAAATATTATACCTTGTAGTCCTTTGTTTTTTCCCCTTGTTCTCCTTCAACACGAGGTTTTGAACCCTCTATTGATCTGTGTTTCAAAGAAAATTTGCATAATCTCAGGGAAAACAAATCTAGGATGAAAAACTATGATTCCAAGTGAGGTTTCGTGATTTATCTGAACACAATGATTTGGAACAACCCTCAACTAATTTCCCTTCTTGTTGGGGTTGTTCTTCATGAATCTAGGCTTTGAGAAATAATGGAGAAGGGTTTGAATGAATAAAAACCAATCTAAAATGGTAAGGAAGGGAGGAAAATTCGATTATTGGCAGCTAGTATTAGTTCTTGGGAGTAGGTGTGCGACTTTAGGGTTACAATGGCAATTAGGGTTTTTCGGTGCACTGTTCATACATATATAATTCATGCATTATCGCGGTAACTCAAAGGATTACCGTGGTAACTAGAACCATATTTTTCTATGTTTTAGTCGAATTACCACAGTATTCACAAGAATGACCGCGGTAACTAGAACGTTGTGATTTTTCTAGGTTTTAGTCGCATTACCGAGGTAATTCATAGAATTACCATAATAACTAGTAGATGGTTACCATGCAAAATTTTGTACTTTGCTTCAATTTTACCGATTCTTTTGTACATTGATTAAACATCTCCTAAACCATGTTTTCATGAATTTTCCACAGTTTTTTGTGCTTGAATTATTTTTATTTAAATTTACCAAAACTCTACAAAATTTTTGGGGTGTTACAACAATATTCGATATTCAACTGTATATTACTATTGCGATACTATACATTTGTAGTGATACCAACAAGTTTTTGGCATCGTTGCAGGAGAATGGTGGACAAGAATCTTAGAACCAATCAAATTTAGTTAAATCTTAATTAAGGCAAATTTTTTTAATTTTATTTCATTTTCTTCTATTATTTTATTCATTGGATATACTTGATCTTTTTTATTTGCTTGTGGTGTTTTAGTGTAATACCCCAACATTTTTTTGAATAATTAAAAATAAAAATAAAATAAAATAAAATAATTTAAATAAAGTAAAATAGAGAATTAAAAATGTTTCTAAAATAAAATCAACCCAAAAGAGTGTATTGGCAACTTCTAAAACAATTACTTACTAAAATATGTGAGTAAGAAAAAAGTAAAATAGAAAATTAGAAATGTTTCTAAAATGAAATCAACCCAAAAGAATGTATTAGCAACTTTTAAAACCTTTACTTCGTAATTTTTATGCATATAAAACAAATAAAATAGAAAGGGAAAGAGTTTTAGAAAGGTTTCTACAATGAAGACACTCCATAGTTGCCAAAACTTGTCCATTAGAACTCTATATAAACCTAAGCATGAGCACCATTCTCTTCATTCTAGCAGGAATAATACAATTCTCTTCTTGCTCCCCTTGCTTCCTCTTGACATCTCTTTCATTTTTTGGCTATTGTAAATAGCAATTAGAATAGTAGGAAGGCGGAAAAAAAAATTCTACACAAATTCTAGGCTAGAAGTTGTGAAGGTTCAATAGAGGTTCAAGGAGTTTGGAATCTCAAGATCAAAGGATTAAACGATTGAGGTGGAGATGATTTCTAATTTTAATTTATGATTTTGATTTAAATAAGGCTTGCCTGTGTGTTATGCTTTGAATATCTATGATCCATCAGTATATATGCCATGTAGAATATGCATGCTTAGACTTACATGAATAAAGATGCATGATCTGTGATGTTATGCTATGATATTACCATGCTTACTTGTTTAATTTCTGTTTACTTTACATACACGAATGCTATGCTTTACACTTAACAAAAGATTAATTGAGATTATAACCATGTACCGATGTGAAGAATGATTTCTTTGTATGTTTTCCAACCTTAGACCTCACATAGCAGACCTTTGACTTAGAACTGGGTGTTAGAATTGACCCCTGAGTAAATTGGGCTTCATTAGTGATCCTACTTTACTAGTAAGGGTTTGAGTTTCTAGAAAGATCTCTCTCCCTAGACCCAAAACACAGAGGGTGAATCCTTTTTGGTCTTAACTACAACTATGAACAATGAACTATTTGAAAGTGCTTGGTGTGTATGTCTTATTTGTTGAAATAATGATTTAAATATTTGGAATTATCCACAAGGCTTTGAGCTCATCCCTCATTTTCTCATCTTTCAGGGAATTAATAAATCAAGGATACATGAAAGTCCCTTTTACAATTTTTCTTTTAAGATTTTACTTAGTTGTAGGGCACGTTGGCCCATTTCATTTATTTATGTCTTGAAATTATTTCCGCTGTAATAAACATGAGGTCTTTGTATCCATTTTGAATCGATTAAAAATATTGAATTATTTTGCCTAAAAGATCTCTTATTGTCTTATTGAAACTAGACATGATTTAATGTTACTCAGGAAATCCCAAGGATTTGGGAAAATAAGAGAAAAGAAAGAGATTGATGTGATACACAGATCTGTTTCTTAGGCAGCCCAAGGAAAGAAAAAATATATATATATATATATCGTCGGATGACATAGGCCTAGGGATAGGAGGAGAGGTGTTACATTCAGGTTTGTTGATGAGTAGAGACTCACTTGGGTTGAACGATCCAAACTTATCAAAGAAACTTCGTTAAATCCAACTAAAAGTTAAAAGTCATATATTTGATATGGCTGAAAGTAGTAGAACTATTGTTGGCAATGATAGTAAAGCACCAGTTAGGGACTTTTTCAAGCCTGTGGTTAATAATAACTACTCTGGAATTGCTTGAGCACCAATCAATGCCAATAATTTTGAGTTAAAGCCATCCCTGATCAATATGTTGCAGCAACAACAGTTTAGAGGTTTCGCTAGTGAAGATTTGATGGCACACCTGAATATGATCATGGAAATATTTGATTCTGTTAAGATGAATGGGGTGACTGAAGATCAATTAACGTTGAAGATTTTTTGCTTCTTTTTGAGGGATAAAGCATGAACATGGCTCCAAACGCTTTTACTGGGTAACATCACTACTTGGGAAGAGATGGGTCAGAAATTCCTACAAAAATATTTCACTCCAACTAAAGTGCACCAACTCCAGGGTGAGATTAGTTTGTTGAAGCAGTCATAATTTGAGGCTCTATATGAAGTTTGCAAGAGATTCAAAGATTTGTTAAGAAGATGCCCACAACATGGTTATCTTCTATGGCTCCAAGTGCAAATGTTCTACAGTGGTTTGACACCACCTATGAGAGCCTTGGCTGATTCAGCAACTGGAGGATCTTTGATGGAAAAGTCCAATGTGTAGGCCACATAGCTCATTGAAGATATAGCAGCCAATGCTCATGGCCATGGCACAGAGAGAGGCTTAGTGAAAAGAGTTGGGATACATGAAGTAGATGAGATCACAACTATTCAGGCTCAGGTTGCATCTATAACCCACATGTGGAATTTGTGGGATGAGAAGATTGGTAGTGGATAGTTTCAAACTCCTTAAAACCAATCTATCCTAGCCATAGCCAAAACACACAAAGCTCTATTTATAAAGGAAGGATCTATAGAGCAGATGAATCAAATTAACTGCTTCAACAACTATCAAGGGCAGCAACCTATGAGTAATGTGCTTGAGTATTGCCATCCGAGGATTTGCAATCATGAAAATTTTTCCTATGTTGATAATAGAAATATCTAGCAAGCTCCACTAGGTTATGTTCCTCAACAAAGTCTACATGAAAAGAAGCTATCCTTAGAGGAAAAACTGGATGAAATGATGAATATGTAGGCTTGTTTTTTCAAAGAATTGACTGGTAGAATTGATAAGAATGACAGTAGAGTATCAGGGTTGGTAGTTTAGATGGGAAACATGAATGCAACTGTGAAAAGTCTTGAGACTCAAGTGGGATAGTTAGGCCAAACATTCTCTAGTCAGCAGCAAATCTCTTTTCTTAGTGATATTTACGTGAATCTGAAAGAAAGCTCCAAGGATATATTCACAAAAACACACACACACACACACACACACATATATATGTATGTATGTATGTATGTATGTATATATATATATATATATGTTTATTTATTTATTTATATAGTAGTGGTATCCATTTTTATGCCTTCATGATTAGTTTTGTCCATGTTGTTTACTAAAATTGATTATAGGGCACCTCGAACAAAGAATGTTGCATCCAGGCCAAGGCACCTAACGCAAGCAACACCCCTAGAAGACCAGCACTGATTCAATCAAAAGAAGTTAACGCAAGATTTAGCCAGATTCACGATTGCAAACAAGTTATTTCAGAGCGAGGCATTTTCATTGGTGATGAAGAACGTCAACACCATGGCATTGAGGCATTGGGAATCTTTGGTATGCCCACCTATTGCACCTATAGTGTCAATAGTTCAAGAATTCGACTCCAATGCCTAGGAGCATGAGAGGTTGAAAGTATGGGTGAGGAGCATTTGGGTTCTTTTTGATGCAACGTCAATAAATGCTTTGTATGGCCTGTCTAATGATACACCTAATGATGTCTCAGAGTACATTAACGAAAAATTTGATCTGGAAGACATTTTGAAAACCTTATGTATTGAGGGTGCTTCTTGGCAGTGCACCAATGACCGTTCAGTCAGTTTGTCCAAGAGTTCCTTCACCACAGTTGCCAAGGTATAACTTTACTTTGTGTGTGCTAACTTGATCCCTGCCTTGGCCATCAATAGGGTTCCAATGGAGAGAGTGGTTATGGCTTGCTACATTATCAAGGGCATTTCAATCAATGTGAGGAAAGTTGTAACAACCCGTTATTTTTATGACATATAAATTAATTTAAATAAAGGTAAATGTGTATAAATACATGTATTTGTACAGACTACTCGTGTACATACGTGTTAATTATATACATGTAGTACTAATATAAGTTACGTGTATAAATTAGTTAAACTATATTATGTATAAAATGTAATTTATACAGAGGTTTAGAAAAAGAAATAAATGAATTTTTAAAAATATTAAATAAATATAAAAATGTTCG
>JAJIYU010017974.1:0-11421 GCA_030144865.1 Tinospora cordifolia | reverse complement strand
GGTACCAATAATACATCTCTGCAATCTTATCCTCCTTTACCCATTCGAACTTAAAAGATATAAATCAAACAAAAAAATTAATGTTTTTTTTAAACAACTATATACATTCTATAGTCATAAGATAAACAAATAATATATGACAAATATTTATCTAATATAAATATTGCATTTCTTTGCAATTGTGATTTTCACATGATTGTCTTTGGTACTGTAACATTCCGTAATTTTTTATTACACGTGGACATAACGTATGTGTGTATATACACATGTATTAGACATATATGCCTGTATATCTAAGTCAGCTTTACATGTATGTTAATAATAATAATAATAATAATAATAATAAGTTAAGAGAGATTTATAAATGGTGGATATATAAATATATACGTGTGTTTAATGGGATGATGATGTGAGAGAAGATAGGGAATTAATTAACTTAAAAAAAAAGGATAAAACAAACAAAAGACACAAGAGATGATAACATGTATTTGATATTGATTAATCAAGTTGAGAACTTAAATTTCATTGGTCAATATTAGGGGTGCAACCGAATCGAGTCTAGTAGGGTGACAGAACCCAAAACCACCCAACTAGACTAGATTAATATAGGGGCCAACTCGATCAACACGAGATCAGGTCGGTTCAGGCGAGTCGGTCGGGTTCTCGCTTTAGAGAAGACGAAGATGAGAGTTTCGAGTTGGTCAGGTTTCTATTCTCTCACAAGAAAAAAAAAAACGACGACGAAGATGTGAAACAGAGAAGGGGATTGTGATTTGCACTTTGGAGCGTAGAAGTACAAGGGGTTGTGATTGTCAATTTGGAACGGGACTACGATTTAGAGGCGATTAGAAGACGAAAAACCTGTTATTCTTCATTCATGAGCAGAATGCAATTTGGAAGGGGCTACGAATGAAAAATGGGACCAACAAAGTTGTTTTCATTTCAACCTCCTCCTCCTCCTCCTCCTCCTCCTCCTTCTACTACTATTCTCAAGCCCTTGCGATGAATGACCGAACAGCCACAACCCCTATGATTTGCGATTTTCCACTTTCCTTGAGGATGAATGACCAAACTGCCTCAACCCTTGTGATTTGCGATTTAGAGAAGGAAGATAAAGAAAAACCCCTACGATCTGCATCTATGATTTAGAGGGTTGCGATCTTCGATCCATTCGAGTTTCTAGGGTGAAACAGAGAAGGAAGAGGTGGCTTGTAATCACCCAGACTTGAGAAAACGAATGCAAAATAAAAAAAAGGGTCTACACAAGGATTGCGGTCCTCATTTTCCTTGCTATTGGTACTACGGTCTTTCTAGTTCAAAAACTCGAAAAAATGGTCCATGAGGACTGTGGTCTTGGGACAGAGGACCGCAATCTTGCGACAAGGAAAATTTGGCATGATTGATCCCGTTGCCCAGATCATGGTCCTGAGATTAAGACATGGTTAAGACTGCGGTCTTGCAATTAGGGCATGCCCAGACTGCAGTCCCTCTACCGAAGATCCCGGTCCTGCGATTGAAAACCCAGAAATAAAAGTTGTGCAAATCCTAATCAGACACTAATTATATATATATATATATATATATAATGGTGTGACGACCGATCATTTGATACATAAAAATTTATGGATTTGATATATATATTTTTTTAAAATTTTAATAAAAATACATAAATTTTCTTAAAATAATTAAAAAATATATAATTTTGAGAAGAGAATACATAAAATTATAAGACAAATATAATTTTTGATAATATATGATTTTTCGGAAAGATTATTAAATTTTTGGAGTAATTATAAAATTTTTAAGGTAATTAATAAATTTTTGAGGAGAAAAATGTAAATTTTGGATAGAACATTGAATTTTTGAAAAATAAATATGTGAATATTGAAAGTTGTGTATGATTGGAGAATTAAATAATTATAAAAATAATAAAGGAGAAAAAATTAAAAATTTTGAATATATATATACAAAAGGGGAAAAGAATTAGGAAAAGAAAGCAAAAAAAAAAGGATTTGACCGCACGGGCTGAACGGCTCGTGTAGGCCGAAACCCAACGGCACGGGCTTCCAGCCCGTGCAGACTTTGGCCAAAGGCACAGACTAGGCCCTTGCTCATTTTTGGCAACACCAAAAACCAGGTGCGCGCGGGCTTTAGCCCAGACGATTTTGGGTCGAGGCATGGGTCGATCCATGTGCCTGGCTGGCCCATGCGCTCCATTTCCTTCTCCCCCTCGTTTTTTTTTTTTCAACATTTTCTAGTGAATTTCTGGGCATTTTTCATGCAAAAAATCGACAAAATCCATGGTTTTAAACCCCAGGTTTTGCCCATCTATTCAATCCTTGAGCAAGCCAATACATGATGCCAACAAGTCACCTTGCATGGAAGCTCATTGGCCACGTGGCACTCCCATTTGCCTTGCAAAAGCACCTCAACATGCAATAAAACCCTGAGCAGAACTTCTATTTTTCAATTTTTGCAACCTACCTTCCATAGTTCATTTCTCCTTCAATCTGTATCTGTTTTCAGTGATCTAGGGCTCTTTAGAAAGCTCTTACTACCCTTTACAACATTGCATAAGTCGTTGGTCGAAATCTATTTTCGTTTGAGACTAACGACCATCAAAAGGGCTGGTTGACACTATTACAACAAGAAAAACTGTAAAAAAACTGTGTTGGAGCAAACTTCAAGGGGGTGATTCCTGATCCATCCAAGGTCCATTCCTGAGGTAAAACCCTTGTTTTACTCCTTTTCTTGTCTACTTTCATATTCAAGTGGTGAAAATAGGAACCTTAAGTATTAAACCTATTCTATAAGGCACTAAAACTGACTATTGATCAATTATTATAGCAGGTCTAATAGAAGATAGTTCTTAGAAGCAGTTTTGAGACATCATTGAAGTGGCTAGGGACATCTGTTTGGACTGAAATTTAAGGCGTTATAACCTCACACCAGAGGCCACAAGAAGGTATACACCCCAACACCTAATCTTTTGTATGCACAGTTTTATGACCATGCCAAGATGCCTAATTACATACAGGTTTTTGGTACTTGGAAAATATTTTAAACTATTGATATTTGTGCTAAGTTGTAGGGTGAATTTAGGAATGATTATAGTCATGGTTGCTTGCTGTTTTGAGATGAGATTTGAACTATTAATATTCTAGAATCTAAGCTATACAAAATAGGTATGATAGGGCCTCAAATTAGTAGAGCAATAGAGGTGCTTCGACACTTAAAAAACCATAGGAAATTTGAACATTTGAACAATCCGTTACAAAACAGAGACGTAGGAGACCAGTTGACTAGCCAAACATAGGTATTTGGAGCTAAAATTTGGTGGAGAGGTTACTCGACATGTCAAGATTGTGTGTACTGAATTTCACCCCAATCAGAATTGGGTAAGGGGGTCAATTGATGCACCATTTGACTGTCTATCACATGAGATACGAGATTTCACAGTCCCTGTTAACATACTTAGAAACTATATCAAATAGTGTCCAAAAATCAGAATATAATATTCTGGTAAAGGTTTAGGAAGTGTAGATGAAATCTTGAAAGTTTCGCGCAAATTTGACTTCCGAATTGATAGCAGAAAAATTGACAAATTCACTATGCAAAGAGAGCGAATGCTTGAATTTGGGCTAAGTGTTAGAATTTGAGAATTTTTGCTTAATTCTCCCAATTTTGACATAACTCGACCCAATTGGACCCAAATTGACCAATGATAACCAAAATTGATCATGTTAACCAATTTTGACCAAGTTTGATCGATTGACCGAATTCGATCGAATCTAATTTGGGTAAGTCAAGACCAATTAGGAATAATCAAGTAAGGAATTAAGCCACATTCTATAAAGAACTGAAATTAAGTTTAAATAATGCAAAATCGAGTGAGCACTACAGGACTAGGTCGGTTGTCGATGGGACATCAATGCACGAAGCCCGATGTGAGTAGTTTGATTAAGGTGTGAAGTGAGTAGTTTGATTAAGGTGTTTTCTATGACTTGTGTTCCTTACATAAAACTTATGTGAAATGACATTGTTTAAATGGTTTCATGACATTGAGACATATTTGAATGATTTTAAAAAGTATAGATGTACACTAGTACTGAGACCATAGGCTTGAAGGTCAAGCATTGGAGTCAGGGTACATAATGAGATTGAGATTAGACTCGAAGGCTAAGCGTTAGGGCTAGGTATTCGATGAGTACGCCTAGCTCACGACCCGCTCGAATGCCAGTATGCCTGACTCAATACCCACTTGAGTGATAACCATAGGTTGGGTTTGCTGATTTAACCCTAGCCTAAATACAGTTTTCACTAGCATATATTTGAGATGTTTTCTAAAACTGTTACACTATTCATCATTACTTATATATTATGTCATGCATTCAAATATTATAACATTTTTACTGCTCATGCATACATGCACTATTTTGGAATATGGTTAACATGCTGGTCTTACTACTCACTGAGCCACGTGGATTTTAGGCTCACTACTCTACTAATATTTCAGATTCTTCGATGGCTGATAAAGGAAAAAGCGTGGCGATTGCCTAGTTCCCCGATGATCTATGTTTCCTTTTCTTGGTCCTTTTATTAGAGGTTGGTCATTCTTTTGTGTATGTATATATATATGTGGTCAACTGTGTATTTTGAACATAAAAAATATGTAATATAATGATTACTCTTTGTATATTTGTTTACTTTTACTTTGAGTCTTTCAATTATTCTGATATCGTTTATTGTACAAGATTGGAGAGGCTTAAAAGTGGTTGGGCGAACTTGACATGGTGTGTGAGTTCGTCAGGCCACTGTGCCGGTCGGGCCGCTTTTTGGCCTAGGGAAGGGTTCCCGAGAAGTGGGTAGAAGCCCTAATAACTCATTCTACACTGGTGCTTGTCCTCTCCATAGTTGTGCCATTCCCCCTATAGCTATTTATCATTTTCTCAAAGAAACCTAAGTGTGCCAACGAAACCCTAGTCGTCACCGTCCATTCTTCTTCTCGCCACGCATACTTTGAAGCGATTCTCCATCTTTTTAACTAGCCTATGAACATAGATTAGAGGAAGGCTACAAGAGTTATCTATCAAAGTTTGGAACTGTTACGCTTACGGGTAAGACACTAGTCTCACACGCAAAATAATATCGTGAATCATTATCATCACGTTTGAGGTTTCACGATTGTTTTTTTTTTTTACTTATGACAAACCCAACACACACTATTAACGTTTCTATGAGGTAGACGAATGGAGAAACCTATAGACTCTAGGTATAAAAAGCGTTCATATCTATTTAAATACATATTTTTTGAATTTGTACAATCTCTAACATATGGTTTGAAACTATACTATGTAATAGAGTGTTATCATCACTTGCGAACATGATTTGGAAGCAAACTCGTGAAGAACGACCAACATGAAGGTATAAAACACTTCTAACCATTGAAAATAGTCATATTTCAACAATAAACGAGATACATAAAAGTCTCAAGTACAAGGGAAACAGAAAACGCGCCGAAATGCGATTTTTTGGAATACCTTGTGACAATTATAGTATTGCGCATAGCACACTACAAAAATAACCTTGTTTTACTATAGTAACATAGAGAGTACCACGATGACACAATAAACAAGTAGTTTATCGAATTCTCTTGCACGAAATGGTAACCACTATAGTATCTAACGATTATGACCTATTTGCATGTCAGACAACATGTTGATCACTTAATAGTTAAAAGCAGTGAGAACACTCATACTAATGGGATTGCACATGTTGAACCATTAGGTTGAGGATTTGTGACTACCAAGGCAAGAACTAGAGTGCGAGGAGCAAAATAACAGGTGAAAGTGATTACCTTGTTCCCTAATCTTATTTGAGTTTTAAATGTTAAACATGATGTGTCCTTATATTATTCTAAATGCCTAGAAGCATGTTAGGATATGTTTTGATGTTGATTGGATACCACGAGCTATTGTGTTAGTATGAATGATGTATAACATGATGTATGTATCCATGTTGGTTGTTTACATATTTTTATGTCACGAGATGTGCAGTAATTAACATGTTCAGTTTATTTGATTAACGGTACACGTTCTACTTTTCATGTTTAACATGATAAGATGAATCATTGTGTGACCTTAATTGAAGTTAAACTAAGACTTGAACCACGTACTGGCGCAGTGGTCCAAGGGGAACCATTGTGAGTGTTCTCGCAGATGGAATGATGAGTTAACCTCTAATTCCTAATGCTAGAACGATGGGTGTGTCCCTAGTTCTCTAGCAATAGAGCGATGGGTGTGACCCTAGTTCCCAGGTTGAGTAATGGGTGTACCTCTTGTCCCATTGGAATCTGAAATATAGTAAATTTTCCTTGTCTCCTTTGATACGATAACAATAAGAGAACACCGAGGATTAAGCCTTTTGGTCCAAATTAACAACTGATAAACAACTGAATGTTTGAAACACCTAATGCATGTTGAGTGTTTGCAGGTTTGATATTTTGGCTTGAATAGTGGATATACAATGTATGATCCATTAGGCTCTTGAGCTCACCCTACCCTTTCATTTTAGGTGATCTTTGAGGCAATTCGTATTGATAGCGCTACAAAGTACTTGTTAGTTGCATAGCATGCTAACTATAATATAAATATTTTATGTATAATTTGCATGAGTTTAATAGGAAAGTAAGTGTATTTGTTTATATTTGTTATATATGCATTTAGAGCATTATTGCATGATTAGTTGCATATTAACATGATTTAAATGTTATTTCTATCATTTTTATGTGAATATAATTTCTGAAAAAGGTTTTGAGTGTCTATGCAGGTTTAGAATGAACTAGAACAACAAATAATAGCATAAGAAAAGTGAAGAATGGTTAAAAATATAAATATCGTGTCATTGGTTACCTAGGTAATCATTTCAATGACTCAAGTAATCAGAAGAGAGAAATATGATGTTACTAGTTACCTAGGTAATTAGCTTAATGACCTATGTAATCAGCTTAATGACCTACGTAATCAGAAGAACAAGAAGCATCATGTCACTAGTTACCTAGGTAATCATTTCAATTACCTAGGTAATTAGAGGAGTAAGAAGTATAAAGTTACTGGTTACTGCGGTCATTATTTCATGACCAAGGTAACCAAAATCTGATGTTCGTATTCTTGATGTGTATCGAGATTACCATAGTCAATGATTGCAATAATGCAATTTGTTTGTAGTTTTATGATTTTATTTAGGGTTTTTAAGTTGTCTAATATATATAGGATGAGATATTAGGGTTTGAAGAGGATTAACTTTGAAGTATAGTAGACTTTGACGGCTGGACAGAGGAAAAGAGAAAGAAACACAAAGAAGTGAAGATCAAGGCTAGAGTTTTGAGTATGTTACCTTGTATTCATTATTCTTTGATGTTTTGCATTTAATATAATGTCAGGCTAGTTAGTTTTTGATGTCTAGGATGTAAATCTCTAATGTATGAACCTGAAATTTCTTATTCCAAGTAATTGGTTTTGATGCATTATTTTATATTGTATGTGCTTAATGCTTAATGTTTACTGGCAATGAACATTATGATTTCAAACTACTAAACTAACTTAGAAGAGAGGTTTAATGGTTAGACTATCATAATATAGACCTAGATTAGTTGATTGACAAGAAGGTTGTTAACTGTTTAGAGGGTTGCACGTGATTATTACTCATATAACATTAGGTTGTTGACTATGCGCCTCGGAAGAGGGTATTAGGGAACAAAACTAATAGGAATTGAGGTATCTCGGGAGATGGCTTTAATGGTGAGTGCTATAACTCATAATGCAAGAAGTTAATAACCTGAAATAGAAATCGAAGGGTGCACACAAGAGTTTACTATCCTAGACAGCTTTTCCAAATAGTTTTCAAAACAGATTTTTATTGCTTTTGATAATTTAGACTCTTATTTAGATTCAAACAATTCAAACCCTAACCAGAGCCTTATAAAATGGAAGCTAACATTAGATTGAGATTTGAGAAAATTAAGTTAAATTTCATTCCCTGATGATGATATCCGGTCCAACCGGTTATTATTATCGTGATCTCGTACACTTACAGGGTTGCTAACATGTGTGCCAACATTTAACGGCACATCTCTCCATGCGTGACAAATGTGACAAAAACGAAGAACTGAGAACTGGGGTATTACATGGCCATGGTGTGAAACAAAAAGGAAGATCAAGATAAAAAAAAAAGAAATAGAGAACAAAGATACAGAAAAAGGGGGAAGGAGCTACATGCCTGCATGGCAATGGTAGGCCGGTAGTTGCACGGTGGTGGTGTGAAACAAAGAATTGAGAGAAGGACCTACAATTAGAAAAGACAAAATTAAAAAAAAAACCCTTTTTAACCTTTATTCTTCATTCAATCGTTGAAGGGGAGAACATTGGATTGTGGCTCACATGAATGGGTCGAGTCAGGTCCAACCCGACCTTCTAAGGCTAGAATCAACCCAACCCGAATTGAGGGGTATACCCAAACCAAAATGGTCGAGTTTAGCAGGGTCAGGTCAGTCAGGTGGCTTACACCCCTAGTCAATATATATATATATATATATATTCTCACTTGTTTCATTTCTTTCATTTCTCATTTCACATAACGCAAGCCAGCGAGCTGAAAACGCAGAAAAGGAAAGAAAAGAAAGAAAATATGATATTTTGTGAAAAAACTTGACATGTAGGTAAGTTATTTTCCTTTATTCTTATCACAAAAATACTATATAAGTCACGTACTATAATCCTAGAATTATAATTTTTGCTATAGATAGTGTTTTATAATGATAGCTAAAAATGAGGTATTACTCTACAATGAGTAAACCTAAGTAAAAATTATACAAGTACATTTCTGGTGACACATAGATCACAAATATATGATTAGTTTGTAGTCATTTCTGGTGACAAATATATGATTAGTTTGTAGTCACTACAAGAAATGACACCTACAACAACATGTAATGTTCATTGTTATACGCATACAAGAACGTTCATGGTGATGTTGTCGATCAGGGTGTTGTTAAACGACCGACTATTTTTAACAACGGTCACGAGCCTGTTCTTGTAAAGCATTGTGTATCCGTCTAACAGTGATGTTACAACAACGTTCGCCCGTTGTTAAATGATTCAATTTTTTAACACATATTCGTCAACGATCACTATGTCTGTTGTTGTAGAAATGTTATAACAACAGACGTATGTTGTGAAAACCCTAACCTTTAACAACGGTCACGAGCCTGTTGTTGTAATGCATTGTGTATTGGTCTAAGAACTGAGGTTACAATAACGTCCTTACGTTGTTAAATGATTTAAACTTTTAATACATATTCGACAACGGTCATCCTACCTATTAATTGTAGGCATGTTATAACAACGGGCGAACGTTGTGGAAACCCTAACCTTTTAAACTTTCAACAACGGTCAAGTGGTTGTTGTTGTATGTCCATTACTTAACAACATGCATGTGCCGTTGTGAAAGTTCCAGTATTTCCACAACAATCGTCTGCACGTTGTTATATCATGTATCTTACAACGAAAATTGAACGTTGTTATATATGTTAATTTTTTTTAATCGTATTTTACTACAATACATATTGTACGTATTTACTTGTATATGTAAATTCATAATATAAAATAAACATTATTAAACATTTGTCATATCATTTCAAATGGCGTATTTAGTATCATTTAAGAATAATAAATTTCATAATATCAAACATATATACAATCCATCAAAAAGTGTAATTATTATTTATACTATATTTATCATTATTAATCCTAATAAACAAAAATAAAAAGTTCTGTGAGCAAAAATTCTTCTTAAAGGATCATTACGTCTCATCTTGATATACAATCCAAGTATATAAACTCAAGTTCTCCCTGTTCCAATCTTTATATATATCTATATAAAAAAAAATGAACTTAATTAGATTAATTTTTTTTTAAAATAAGAATAAGAGCTAAAGAGCAACTGTAATAGTTAAAGCAACACAATATCTAACAAAGGCATATAAGGACAAAACTAAAAAAGATACTATGTATAGTTTTACATGATCCATAGAACACTTAGCCCCACTAGGAAATTGGATACCTAGACCTATATATTAATTTATTTTAAAAAGCATACGTGAAAGAAATGAAATTTCACATTGTTTATTATTCTCAAACCAAAAGCTACAATAGTAACCAACATTGTTTATTTTAAACTAAAAATTATAATAGTAATCAAAAAACATTATAAATCATGAACGTGACAGAGATGAATGTTGAAAATGTGAATGAAGAGTAGATACCTTATACTAAAGAAGAAGAACAATAGTTGTGAGAAAAAGAAGAAAAACAGTAGCAGCAGTGACAATTGTGGAGGTGACTGTCCAAGAAGAAAGTGTGACTTGAAAAAAATGCATTCATATATATAAAATTATTTGTCTTATAATATTCACATAATTTGACCAAAAATGCATCATTATGAATATCACTAAAAATAAAATATGTACTTCACTAGCTTCTAAAGTCTTCTTTTTTGTCATAGAGGCTATAGAAGATATAATATGCCTATTGATATAAAATGAAAATGAATTAACTAATTACTTTAGATACAATAAATAACTATTATATAATTAAAAAATAGGATTTAATACACAATCCAAGCATATAAACTCAGACAGAAATTTAAGAAAAAATTCAATTAGTTATAGTATAGAACTTAATGCTTACATTATTCACAAAATAGTGTCATTTAAGTTAATCCTAGCATAGTGTTCTACGTTTCCATCTCCAAATGTTGACATGTTCATAGGTTCATATGTCAAGTTTATACTTTCCTCATATGCTTATAACTAATGAAAACCTCTTAGAGGAGCTCTCAAAATGACATACCAGTTAGATGTTTCATTTTCTTTAGAATAGAAAACTTGCCTTGATTATGATGCAAGAATAAATGGATCCTTATCAAATTGAGATTGCCCCTCATGAAGATTGACTAATGTAAATCCTTCTTCTTTCTTGACACCATTGACAATATTAGCACAATCACATTTAAAAATAGGTATATGAAATGTATGATAATCAAGAATTATGATATCTCTTAAGACTTTATAATAAGTGACCTCCCCAGATTGTTATGCTTGATCTTTTACACTAGACCTACAAAGAGTCATTGCTTCAACTGAAACACCACTATTTTGTCGGGATTTCTTTGCATCTTTTGTATGAAAATGGAGACCATTTATTACATATCCCTAACATGATAATTCTTGCTCCCTAGGCCCCAGTGTGAGTTATGTTAGCTTACTAGAAACATTGTTATGTCCAGCAAGCTCCTTAATCTGATCATATAGCAAAAAGAATATAATGAGTACTACTTTGCTAAGATAAATGGAAATGCATGTTG
>JAJIYU010017973.1:0-11465 GCA_030144865.1 Tinospora cordifolia | reverse complement strand
ATATATATATATATATATATATATATATATTGTGTAATTTCATTCCCAAGAAAAATACATCCTACTTTTGGGTTGCACATTAAACTAATACATTTATTTAAAATTACACTATAAAAACTGTAATTTACAATTTCTATAACAATTCTTAATTGAAAAGAGGTGAAAGTAAATTACCCAAAATTTTAAAATTGTCGAAAGTGGGCAACTCCTCTTTTCTCTTTTCTTTCCTTTTTCTTCTTCTTTTTCTTTTTCTTTTTCTTTTTTTTTCTTTTTTTTCTCTTCTTTTCTTTTTCTCCTTTTCTTTCTTCCCAGATGGAAAATGGAGTGTTGTGAGCAAATTGAGTGAGAAATGAAGAATGAACATTTCATATTTATAGTAATTTTGAGGTGGGCCCACTATCCAAAGAAGTAACTTAAGTGGGCATTTCTTATCTCCCTAATCATCAAATATTATCTTCTTATTTTGTAGTAATTATTTCTTCATTATGATGATCCAACTCACCAACTTTATCTACTCTATCTTATATACATTTTCATTTATCTATTTTTTTCAACCACTTTATCCAATATATATATATATACACACACACACCATATACACCTACATTAGTACATGTACATATATGTATGTATAGCAATTAATTTGTTTTATTCATCACTTTCATTTTCATTTATTTTTTCAACTTAACTTCCAATAAATAGTTATTTCACTATTTATTATTTAATTTAATTTTTCAAGTAATACACTTATTAATTAATACCATTGCTAAAAAACTACGTATATTCGTAAAATCATGTATTTCTCATTTATAATTCATTAAATGATACAAAAAATATATGTCAAACTTGTTGACTCAAATTTCAAAAATACTAGTCGTTATAGTTTTCCCTCCTTAGAACAAGTTTCATTCATGAAATTTACTAAGATAACACAAGAGATCAAGGAGCAATACTCATAACCTTAGGGAAGTGACTCACCATATAGTCTTCTCGCTCTCAGGTGTCATGCTCAGCACCATGAAGCTGTCAATGTACACATACCATCGGTATCTCCTTTTTGCACAGTTTCTTCATGGTCTGATAAATAATAGCTACCAGAGCCTCATCATAGGTACAATCCTCTCGCAAATCAACATGTCTCCAGTCTAACACGTGCGAGGGGTCGGGGTAGTACTTCCACAACATTGACACATGAAATACATTACGTACTCCCGCTAACTGAGGCGGTAATGCCAATCAGTAACCAATACGACCTATCCTCTTGAGGATCTCGAAAGGTCCAATATATTTCAGAGCGAGTTTCCCTGAAATACCAAAACGAGTCTACCCCTTCCAAGGAGAAATTCAAAGTAGTGCATGATCACCAACGTCAAACTCAAGGGTCTTCCTCCGATTTTCGCATAACTCTTTTGTCGATCCTGAGTTGCCTTCATGTTTTGACAGATTTGTTGGATTTTCTCATTTTGCTCCTATATAAAAGTAGGGCCCAAAACTATTATGTCACCAATCTCGGCCCAACAAGTTGGCGATCAACAAGGTCAACCATATAATGCCTCAAATGGTGCCATGTCGATACTCGCCTGGTAACTATTATTATAGGCAAACTCACATAACGCCAAATGGTCCTCCTAGTTATCACCAAAATCAAGAACACATTCACGAAACATATCCTCCAAAATTTGGATCGCTCTCTTAGACTAACCATTAATCTATGGATAGAAGGTTGTGCTCAGGTTTACTCTAGTCTCCAATTGACTCTGTAAGCTTTGTAAAAAAATGGGACGTAAACCAAACATCTCTATCAGACACAATGAACATTAGGACCCCATGTAATCTCATGATCTCGCAGATATACAATCAACTCAACCTCTCAATCAAATCTCTAGTATGAATCAGGAGGATATGAGCAGACGTAGTTAGTTTGTCAACAATAACCCAAACAATATCATGTCTTCACTGAGTTCGGGGTAACCCCATCACAAAATCCATAGTCATGTGCTACCATTTCCACTCAGGAATAGCCAAGGGCTGTAATAACCCGCTGGGTCTCTAGTGCTTAGCCTTAATCTACTAGCACGTGTTAGATTTCTACACAAAGGTCGCAATATCTTGCTTCATCCCTGGCCACCAATAAGTACGTTAAGCATCGTGACACATCTTATTGGTGTTTGGATGAACGATATACCTCGAATGGTGCAACTCTACTAGCACTCCCTATCTTAGGCGAGGGTTATCTGGTACCCACAATCGTTCCTAAACCTCAGTGCACTATCACTGTCAATCGACCACTCCACACGAGAAGTGTCATCTGCCCATTAATCAACGTCATGAGGTTGTACCTTCATGATATTAGTAAGCAGCACTAGTTGGGCTCTCATCTATGCACTGACTCTAGTCTCAGTCGAAGTCTCGTGGATACTCATCATTGTCACATAATCAATCATTCTACACTCCTAAGAAATATGTCTCACATAAGCAATCTCGACCTGTACTTTACTCAGTGCATCAACCACTACTTTGGTTTTCCTGTGATGGTACTCAATGGCAAAGTCATAATCCTTAAGTAGCTCCATCCATCTCCTCTGCCTCATATTCAAATCTATCTGAGAAAACAAATACTTGAGGCTCTTATAATTAGAATAAAGCGTAGAACACTCACCATATAGATAGTGTTGATAAATCTTGAGCGCAAATACTACTGTCGCTAGCTCTAAATCATGGATGGGATAATTTCTCTTATGCACCTTCAATTGTTGTGAGGCATAAGAAATCACCTGGTCTCCCTACACACCCAAGGCCAATCCCAGATGCATTTATATAAATCACCAACTCATGGCCTAGTTCAGGTAACACAAGAACTGGCGCAGATGTCAAATAACACTTCAATTCAAGAAAGGCTTCCTCACACTTATCTATCCATACAAATGACACGTCCTTCTGGGTAAGTTTCGTCATTGGTGTAGAAATCCTCAAGAAATTCTACACAAATCTACGATAATAGCCTACCAAACCCAGAAAACTACAAATCTCTTTCATTGTGGTAGGTCTCGACCATTTAATAATAGTTTCTACCTTCGCTGGATCTACAAAAATACTATTGCCTCCTACCAAATGACCTAAAAATTGGACCTCTATCAACCATAACTCACACTTGCTAAACTTAGCATATAGGCAGTAATCTCAAAGAGTCTACAGTGCGAGCCTCAAACGTTTGGCGTGTTCCTCCCTATTCTTCAAGTAAATAAGGATACATGAATAAAGATAATAACAAATGAATTGAGATAGGGACGAAACACTCATTGCATTAGGTCCATGAACATCGCAGGGGCATTTGTTACACCAAATGGTATGACTAAGAACTTATCGTGCCCATAATGAGTTTGAAAGGTCGTCTTCTATATATCCACTTACGTGATCCTCAACTGATGGTACCCAAATCTTAGATCTATCTTTGGAAATACAATGACACATCTAAGTTGGTCAAACAAGTCATCAATGCGTGGAAAATGATACTTGTTCTTTACTGTCACCTTGTTCAACTGTCAATAGTCGATACACAAACAGAGGCTCCCATCTTTCTTTCTCACAAATAACACTAGAACACCTGAAGGTGACACACTAGGGATAATATAACCCTTTCTCATCAATTCCTCTAACTGGACCTTCAATTCCTTAGGCACCATTCAATAAGGAGGGATCAAAATGGTTTGTGTCCCTAGAATAACCTCAGTAATGAAATCGATTTCCTACTTAGGAGGCAAACTGGGTAAATCCTCAAGAAACACATCAAGAAAATCTTAGACAATATGAATCACATTCATACTTGCCCGTGAAGGTCCCTCATCTATGGTGGTTAGATCAGCTAGAGTATCGATCTCATTCTAAGTCATCATTCTGTCTCGAGTTCTAGATCTATTAGAGCCACTACCCTGAAAAATAATAATAGGTTTCCCTAGAAGCTGAAACACAACCCTCTTGGCAAAATAGTCGACATGTGCATGGTACACGTCTAGCCAGTCCATTCCAAGTATAGCATCAAACTCTAGGAACTCTTACACCTGAAGGTCCATAATGGTTTCCAAATCTCCTAGTCTCAACACACAACCCTCACAAATTAGGTTAGGATAAATGTGCTCCCCGGCTGTAGTACTCAACATGAACTAGATGGATGACCTAAGAGGTTTAAGTTCCAATCTATCTAATGAATATCCAGAGATGAATGATAAAGTAGAGCCAGCATCAACCAACACATATTAGGTAGAATCTAAAATAGAAATGCTACCTTCTATCAAAGTCGTTTTAGCCTTCAAATCGAGCTGTGTGATGGCTTGTGCTGTCTCCCTCAAGTGACGGTAGTAGTGGGTACACTGGAAGCTTGGAGAAGCATAGGGCAGTCATATCATTTGTGGCCTCGCTGACCATAATGATAACATATAATTTGACGCCCCTGATCAGCCTGATAGGTCTGGCCCTGACCATAGCCTTTGTGCCCTAAATCCTGACCTCTACCTTGGGCACCATACTGAGTTAGTGGTTGTCTTACAGATGATATGTTTAAACTGGGGTGGCGACAATCGAGACTACGAAAGATGGCTGACTCTGCTCCCCTCTGGACTATCCCCCTGAGTATTTCCTCTTCCTAGGGTATTTGCCTGCTCGGGGTCCACCACGATAACCACCCTAAGTCAGTGACTGGGGTTGTAACTGCAGCTATGTTTGTACAGTGGCACCTACACAATCTGGACCATCGGGTGCTCATCTCTCCCATCAGTCTCAAGCTGTAGCACTTGCCTTGGGATGGTCTCAAAAGTGACCTTAGTAGATGTAAATGTCGCTTGCTTAATGTTAGTCCTCAACCCACGATGAAAGAATCCTGCTCTCTCCTTCGGGTTGCCCACTAATTCAGGTGCATAAACCTCTAATCAAAGAAATCTGTGGGTATACTACCTTACCAACATGTCCTCCTGTCGTAGGGTCAAAAACTCTACTTTCTTATGCTCCCTCGTTGTCTTAGGAAAATAAGCACTCAAAAATAATTTTCGAAAACGGGCCCATGTAGTAATCTTCCCTCTATAGTCCGGGTGGATTTTTGCCAGATTGCGACCTCATCTTCAAGCATGTGCGACACAAAAAGTATCTAGTTCTCTTTAGACAACTTTAATGTCTCAACATTCTTTTCAATATTGTGAAACCAGTTCTGCATCCAAACTCAGACCCCCATGGAACTCCTTGGGTTTCAAATCCAAAAACCTCTTTAGGAGGCGGTCATGAGTAGTATCATCTCCCTGTCTCATTGGGGCTACCTTTGCGTGTTCTCAACTCTCTCAAGTACATCTATTATAGGGGGTGATACTAACTTAGCCCTCTATTACTCAACCTAAATCCTATCCAGTCTCTCTCTCGTAAGCAGTCTAGGCTTAAGTAGCCCTAGTAGACACCTTGATCATAGCTTTGAACATCTATATGGGATCCTACTCGAGCTGAATTAGAGGTGGTGGTGGCACCGGCTCCGAGATCCTACGCGGTCTTCCACATCGAGGAGGAATCGTGGTCTAAATAAAACATTAAACTTCCATCATTTCTCAAATTTAGTAGACCACAACTTTAAGCGATCATGACAAAAGATATCTACATGTTAAGGTAACTTTCTCCAAGTAATATTCCTAGGTTTAGGTTCAAATTCTTAATCTTAAAACTCAATAACTCCCAATGACAGTCAAATTTCCCTCATGATATGGCCACTCTCACTCAGTTCCTCTTCCTTTCAATCAAAAGTTAGAAAGTTTTCGTCCATAATTCCGCTATGCTACTCTAAATCATTCCTAGGGTTTTTCCTAGCTTCTACAAGTACTCTGAGGTTCTCTAGGTTCACAACAATTGTTATTCCTTAATTGGAAAACCTTGTCTTTGATACCAACATTGTCGGGGCCCCTTCCCTAGGGAGAAGGACGAATCGACTGACATAGTATTTTGACAAACCCTCTCCCAAACTTAGTTTGCCAAAAAACTATTAATGTAACACCCACCAGGAATCCTACCGGGACTCATACCCACGTCGTAGGGCCCACGTCATGGCGTGTTACTCACAAGGTACTGTCCCCTGCCCCCTAGGGTTTTCTTTCGCCTCCGCGGAGATTCGAACCTATGACCTTGGGCTCAAGTACTTATTTCTTTCATCATCCGCTACCATTGAGCCAGTGGGGCAGGGGACAATACCTTGTGAGTAACACGCCATGACGTGGGCCCTACGACGTGGGTAAGAGTCCCGATACGATTCCCGGTGGGTGTTACAATAAAAAATTCATCATCCACCACCATTGAGCTAGTGGCTCAATGGTAGCGAATGATGAAAGAAATAAGTATTTGAGCCCTAGGTCTTAAGTTCGAATCTCCGCGGAGGCAAAAGAAAAACCCCAGGGGGCAGGGGACAGTACCTTGTGAGTGACACGCCATGACGTGGGCCCTACGATGTGGGTAAGAGTCCCGATAGGATTTCCGGTGGGTGTTACAATTAAGCCTTTTCACAACACCATACACTACATTGTCAGAGTAATCATAAGAAATGCGGAAGCAATAGAATAAATAATAATAGCAATTTTTTTTTTAAGTTAAACCAAAGTCAATTATATATACAGTCTCCTAAATGTAGTAGTAGCACAAATGTAATAGTCATAATATTTACAATGCTTTTCTCACTTCCTATCCATCATACTAACTCTCAAAACAATAAACCGCATGAAGAAACTTACCAAAATAAACGTGGTGCGTTCTACGCAATGACCACCTTCTTCCCTTTGTCCATAGAAGAAGAGCCTAAAATGTTAGGGTAGTGAGCCAATTTTGTTGTCCACAGTGGCTTAGTAAGTAATATAACATAATCCATAACTTTGAACAAGAATTCTAGAAAAATAATGTCAAGTATGTATACACAAAAATAATAATGCAGATTAGTGCAATAGTTAATGAATGCTAAATCCACAATACAGTCATGCACCTTCTATTTTGAAAATGGTTTTAATGTTGAAAACACATGCCAAAACTTTCAATAGCCTACAAGGAAATAATAAATTCACTCGAGTGGGTGAACCCGATTATTAGGCGTAATCTCATATCATGTCATCGGGATTCACTAGCTCGTACCTCATGTATGGCGACCTCAGATCCTCCATAGGGGAGCCCAATTGACAGACCGACCCAGAACGTACCTCTAGGTACAACGATCACTCGTCCTCAATACTCTACCACATCTAGTACCCTAACCCGCACCTCAGACCTCGAGATTTGGTGCGCATTTTTCATTTAAAAATTCATTTAAAGATTTCAAATGCATTTTAATATGTAATACATTTCATTAATGAATAGAATCACAAGTTAAGTAATAAATCAAAAAATACTACTCACAAGGATGTGCAGCTCCCAGCGCTCCTTTAGTGACCAGTCGCATCCCACTGATGTTTGATCCTACGTGATCAATGTGGTTTCTTAACATCTATATGAAACTTGACTCAAATTTAACTTTATGGTCTTTGGTCAATCGAAGGATTGACTCGATCAATTGTGCTCCAGTTATGTATTTGGTCAACTTTAGTCAATACAATCAATTCTAATTAGGCCTAATACTTGTTGACCTGTATGATCAACAAGGTTAACGTATTCAACAAGGTCAATTTGTGCTAATAAGCCCTTAATATTGACCCAAAATACCAAAAAATTGTAATGTCTACATGTGTCCCACCTTGGGCACACAATAACCAGTCATTTTCATAAATTCAATGGTTCAATACAGTAAATAGAAAAATTGTAATTATTTTTTATGTTACATATTTTTTTCAATAAGTATTTCATAATGTTATATAATATTATATAACATTTATTTTTGTTATTTAACATTATTTTACCCTATATACATTTTTTTTTTTGTATTTATTAATTAACTCTCAAATCACATAAATGTGAATTTAATGCATCAATTGACCTCCAAAATCCTAATTTCAGTGTTATTGAGTTTAGAGTTTCGTTCTGGACATTTTAATACCTATCAACTAAAATTTCAGTATTAATGGATATACCTTGTATGTGTTGACTTCCAACTATCATATAAATTCTCAAAGCCTAAATGGGCACAAATAAAGTACATGTATGTATTCTACTTGTTAATCTGAACACAATGATATATATATATATGTATGTATGTATATATATTGTGTAATTTCACTCCTAGGAAAAATACATTCTACTTTTGGTTGCACATTTAACTAATACATTTATTGAAAACAATACTATAAAAACTGTAATTCACAATTTCTATAGCAATTCTAAATTGAAAAGAGGTGAAAGTAAATTACCCAAAATATCATATCGTCGAAAGTGGGAAACTTCCCTTTCCTCTTTTTTTTCCTTTTTCTTCTTCTTTTGGGTTGCACATTTAACTAATACATTTATTGAAAACTATACCATAAAAATTGTAATTCACAATTTCTATAGCAATTCTAAATTGAAAAGAGGTGAAAGTAAATTGCCCAAAATGTTGGATCATCGAAAGTGGGCAACTTCCCTTTCCTCTTTTCTTTCCTCTTTTCTTCTTCTTTTTTCTTTCTCTTTTTTTTTTTTCCTTTCTTTTCTTCTCTTCTTTTTCTTTCTCTTTCTTTTCTCTTTCTCCTTTTCTTTCTTCCCGAATGGCAAATGGAGTGTTGTGAGCAAATTGAGTAAGAAATGAATAATGAGCATCTCATATTTATAGTAATTTTGGGGTGGGCCCACTATCCAAAGAAGTCAACTTAAGTGGTTATTTCTTATCTCCCTAATCATCAAATATTATCTTCTTATTTTGTATTAATTTTTTCTTCATAATGATGATCCAACTCACCAACTTTATCCACTCTATTTTATATACATTTTCATTTATCTATTTTTTTTCAACCACTTTATCCAATATATATATATATATATCATTATAATTATATGCACCCATATATATACATATATATACACCTACATAAATACATGTACATATATGTATATATAGCAATTAATTTGTTTCATTCATCATTTTCATTTTCATTTATTTTTCCAACTTAGCTTCCACTAAATAATTATTTCATTATTTATTATTTATTATTTATTTTAATTTCTCAAGTAATACACTTATTAATTAATACCATTCCCCAAAAATTACATATTTTCGTAAAATCATATATTTTTCATTTATAATTCATTAATTGATACAAAAAATACACGTCAAACCCATCGACTCAATTTCCAAAAATACGGACCATTACAAGTATTTAAACTCAACACCCTTCTTTCATTTTAAGGATCCTTTAGTCATACTGCCATTCCAAACGGACGTGACCATCGTCCAAGCAAAACTGTGATATCAATCGTTAATCGTGGCCCATCGACCAGGCTATACTTTCGTATCTCGACGATCGTGGCCTATCGACCAATGGTACAGTCGCTACCCATGAACTAGTAGAGTGTGCCATGCATGACTTCAAATATATCCATAGAGTATACCACGGTACCACTCTTTCTCATATTATCACCATCCAATGTCTGCACCTTAGAACCTTTCATCATTAAGCCAAGTTAGCACATCTGAAGATTCGTCGATTAGTCCTACCTCATAGCTATCATGATCCAATAGCCGCACCTCAGAACCTCTCATTATTAGGTCAAGTAGGCACATTTGAAGATCTATCAATTAGCTCTATCTCAGAACTATTAAGACCCAATGTTCGAACTTTAGAACCTTTCATCCTAAACCTAGGTTGACACATCTGAAGATTCGTACTCGTATATCACAACTATCATGATCCAATGTTTGCACCTCGAAACCTCTCATTCTGAGGTCAAATCGACACATCTAAAGATTAGTCCTATCTCAAAGCAATATACAATACATGCAGCACCCAATTATGCAACAACCATAAATAGAATAAAAGATTAAATAAATACATCAAATTACTACTTAATGATTAGATTGACTACTGAGGTTCTCTTGATTGCTAGTCACGTCTTCCAATATCGAGCCAAATACCAAAAGCTCACATTGTTAACGTGTGTTTCGCTTTTGGTATACTCTACGTAACCTCTTCACAAATTTATTGTAATATACAATAAATAGAAAAAATTAATTATTTCTTATGTTACGCATTTTTTCATGTGAAGTAATTCATAATGCTATACAACATTATATATATACATATAATGCTATATTTATAACCTTATATGTAATCAATTAACATTTTTGTAACACTAAGTACACATATATAACCTCACATATACTTATAATATGAATCTATACATTATTTCAGCAATTGCATAAATACAAATTTAATATATCTATTGATCTCCAAAGATCCTACTTTTAGTGTCATTAAGTTTAAAATCTCATTCTAGTCATTTTAGTACTCGCTAACTAAAATTTCAATGCTTATGGGTATACTCTCTATGTGTCGACTTCCAACTATCATATAATTTCTTAAGGCCTATATGGGTACAAATAAAGTACATATCTATATTCCACTCATTGATCTGAACACAATGATATATATATATATATATTGTAACACCCCAACTCCCACATTCATTGAGCATTAGAAATAACCACCATTATTTGACAGTGGACTTAACCATTTGGCGGGTCGGGCCGGTGTTACTTTACAAGTGACACACACTTGACTTTCTATTCTTCAATACCTCATGCCTTAGAATAGATTCAAGAATACAAATATCATTAAAAAAATCAAGACAATTAGAGATAAAAAAAATTCAACTTCTTTATTCATAAAAAGAAAGTACATAACTTTATAATGTAAACTATTACATTGTTGATCAAATAAACTGATAACCTCCAAAATTACATAAAATTCCAGTGGAAGACTTATTCAAAATTGGGCAACATGCCCTTACATTAAAAAGAAACTTTAAAAAGATAAAAACTTGCTAAAGTAAAAACTATTCAAATTTTTATGGTCTTCATAGTTTAATTTTCTAAAAAAGAAAAGAAAGGGGTGACCACAAAGCTCAATGGATCCTTTTCAAACAACCATTTTTCAAATCCAAAATAATAACACATTCATATTTCAAACACTTGCATACATTAGGCGTTTCAAGCATCCATTTGTTAAAAGTTGACATTTTAGACCAAAAGGGTTTTGAAGCCCTTGATGTTCTTAACAAAGTACCTCTTTAGAGTGAAATATGGCTTTTCTTAGCCAATTTCATTGGACTTTTGGACTTCAAGGGACATTACCTACCAACCAAGTACTTTGGTCTTAAAACCATATGAACTAATCATATGAAAAGAACATCCATAGCAACCCACATGTGTACTATGATGGTACGTGGTGATTATCACCATCATCTTTGTTAAATCATACATTCTTGAATCATAAGATAAATTTCAGAACATGAAACTAAAATAAATAAATTCAGCATATGATCAAACTAAAAATTTAATC